>PVKS010002001.1:0-56816 GCA_004027875.1 Aplodontia rufa | reverse complement strand
CCTGGGCTTCCATGACCACCTCCTGTACCTCAATGGACCCTGGCTTCACCTGCTGGGGACTGGATGTAGAGGTGACTTCAGGGGCATCAGCCCCGTGGGCTCTTGGCTTGTGTGAAAATGGGGTTGTAAAGTGGCTGCTCCAGCTGCCAGCAACGGTGTTGTAGGTGCCACACTCAGGTTATGTGGGACAGATCTGAAGCTGCTGCTGGTTGGGTCGTCCAGTGGCCTAGGCCTCCCCGCATCAGGAACCTGGGATTGAGTGTGCCGGCTATGATTGACCTGGGAGGCCCCCGTTGGCTCCACGAGGTGTACTTTTTAGAGAGAGAGACAGAATCAATTTTATTTAGTTTTTCACATGGTTTTCGTTACTCCAACACTTTGTTGTGTACGTGGTGCTGGGGTTCAAACCCACATACTCGCACATGCCAGGCAAGCGCCATAACCGCTGAGCCACCGAGCCACTGGATGCAGCCCTGGGAGGTGTGTTTTTGCTGCTGTAGTCGGTCTCTGTCCTGCTGGGCTGCAGCAACATTCTGGTCAGTGCAGCCTGCCTGCATGGTGTGCTGATGGGAAGGGCCCTGCTGCTCTGTGGGAGGCAGGTTAGCAGGGTCAGTCTCTGGAGGGCACTGCAAGGGCAGGAGGTGAGTGATGGGACTGCTGTGTCACCTGGGTCCCCTCTGCCCAGCTGTCTTGCTGGAGGGACTGTTCCACACCACCACAGCCACCTGGCGCTTCTCCACGTGGCCAGTGCTGCCCTTTCTCCTGTCTCTTCAGCGTGACTGTGTGCCTCCCCGCTGGAGAGCTTGCGGTACCTCTCTGCCATCTGCGTGGCCTGCAGATGGCCCCATACTGGCTTGTCCCCACCTGGGCACAGCCTCTGGATGCCCTCTGAGCCTCAGTGTCCCTGTCTGTGAGATGGGGTGCTCCTGCCTGCCTGCTCCTTCTGTGCACGGATGGGAAGGGTCCCCGACTTGGACAGTGCCCACATCTGCCCCCGTCATGTGGGCGCTGCTCTTCCCTCCACTTCGCTGAACCATCCTCTTGCCTCTTTATGTGTCATGGCCAGCTGTTTTATTTCTGTGATCTCCCCCCAAAGCCACGGCCCTCCAGGGCAGGACAGGGTCCTGCATTTCTTCAGCGTCCTGCCCGGCACAAAGCACAGGCTGGCCGCACAGTGGTAGCCTGCAAATCTTCTTTTACTTGGGGGGCAGTCCTGGGAACAGCCTGTGCCCGCGGGGCAAGTGCTGTACCCCTGGCTGCACCCAGCCCTTTCCATTTGATTTTTAAGGGTGGGAAACAGAGGAACCTGCTGAGCAGGGGGACCTGATCCCAGCCTTGTAGAAGCCCATAAGGCCAGGCTGGCTAGGTGCCCTTGAAGTCTGGGTCTGAGGGGGTGGGGCACTTATCCCTCTGAGCTGGGCAGGCAGCTTGCAGGCCACTGTCCTGGGCAACCTACTTGGCAGCCTTGCTGCAGTGCCTCCCACCCCCACCCCTGGACTCCTGTTGCTCAGGGACCTTTGCCACTGGGTGTTTCTACTGGCTCTCCATGCTTTTGCAGACTTGGCCAGGGCCTGATTTCTGCTCCAGGGTGTGACTGGGGGGCTGGGCAGGGCCCTGGGGATTTTCAGTGCAGCAGCAGTACCTTCAGCAGCAGTACCTTCTCCTGAAGGGGAGGCAGTGCCCTGGGCAGGTGAGCTGAGATGGCCAGCCCACCCTCCATGCAGGCACCACCTCTCAGCTCCCTCTGCTAGGTCAGTCCTCTCTTGGTCTGCTGCAGGCCTGGGTTACCAGGGAGAGGGCCTTTCCTTCCACGTGAACGTTCATGTGACTGCTAGTGACTGCTTGCCAGCTGACCCACAGGCAGGCCCAGTAGCCTGCACAGGCTCTGTGGGGGCAGCTGGTTTGGGGTCTCTAGCCAGATCCTATTCCCTGCCTGGCCCTCAGGACACTGTGTCTCCTAAGCCCGCTTTCTCCACTAATGGGGCCACCACTGGCGCGTGCCTATGGACCACCACTGACTGGCGCAGTGTCCCAACCCTGAAGCAGATTTTGGGGGAGGCTGAGATGCACACACACATTGTCTCTGGGGTGGTAGCCAGATTTTGGCCTATTTGGACACCTGGGGCTACTTCCTTGAGCGGACTAGGCAGCTGGGGAACTGGACCACAGGGAGTGGACCTGACCCCAGGTCAAGTCAGGAGTTGACCTGACCTCATCGTAGGTCTGGGGCGCATGCAGCAGAAAATTACGGGCTTCAGCTCCATTCCCCAGTGGCTCCATTCCCCAAGGCCCCTCCCTGGCTCTCAAGAGATGCCCTTTGGTGGGCCAGAGATGAGCCCAGCCTGGCCATGGCACAGCCCAGTGGGCAGAAAGGCAGGTAGAGGCTGGTAAGGGCCCCCGTGTATGAGATCCATGGCTGGCACAGGGTCACTGTGAGATCCTTAAGTAGTCCTGGCTTCTGAGCCCATGCGGGCAGCTGTCGTTCCTGTCACCTCTGTCCCTACCTTCCTGGTCTCATCAGGCGCACCACGGCTAAAGGCCAGTGGTGGTAGTGGTGTGGCATGGAGTCGGATGTGAGTTCCCTCTGCACTCCTGCGGTACACGTGGCTTGTCTCGAGAACAGTTTGAGGTCTCTGGTGTGCTTTGGAGCCTGCTGCTAGCTTGGCCTTTGCAGCCTGCATACTGGGGCTCCTGGGAAAGGAGCTCACCAGGGAGGTGATCTCAGACTTGTGCCTTGGGGCTGAGCACAGGAGCTTGGGGGCACAGCTCTGTGCCTTCAGGGGCACCCGTGCCCAACATGTGCTGCCTTCCCCGATGGTGTCTCTGCTGCTGGACGCTGCCAGAGGCTCGTCCACGTACAACAGTGGCCAGGTCTGTGGCCCTAGCCTCACTCAGGACATGCCGTGTCCAGGCTGTTGAAGGGGATGAGTGAAACTTCTTGGGGTGGGGAGGGCCTGAAACTGCCCAGACCCTGCCCAGAGAGAGCAAGACCATCTGCTTCATCCAGGACTGCGAGCCTCGGCTGCCGCAGCGTGGGCTCCACCACGCCTGCCACGTTTAAGAACAATGCCATGTGTTGGGATTTCCGCAAGAAGAACTTATTTTAATTGAGGTCAGGGAATGGGAGCATGGAAGCATTTGGGGCACTAACTGGGCCAGGGGAGAGCTTTATGTAAGAAGAGGGTGAACCAAGAACACCCTCACAGCCAGAGGTCGCCTCCCCCACATGGGCCTTCGCTCCCCAGCTCTTCCGCCACCACCAGGTTGGCTGTCCAGGCTGAGAAGTGCCTGACTGCATGGAGCATGGAGGGGGCAATCCCTGGGGGCACGGTGGACTCCAGTGGGCAGAGGACCCTGTGCCCTGGCTATGTCCAGCTCAGGATTGTAGGGATGTAGCTTTCTCTTAGGGACACAGGAAATGACAGGGCAGGCCTCAGAGCGGACCCAGTCTGCACTCTCCTCTTGGATTGGGGAGGGGAGGTGTACATGTCCCTCCTGCTGGTGGAACCCAGGACGGAGGGAGGGGTCGGGACTCAGGCTGGCCCTGGGGATCTGAGTGCGGGGTGGAGGAGGCCTCCACTGGACATTGGCTGCAGCCCAGCTAGGCCTGCGTGGCCAGGCTGGGCCTGGTGCAGGCAGGAGGCCTTCTGGTGGGAGGGGTCAGCTTTGTGCAAGCCAGGGCACCTCTGCACTGAGCTACCCGCTGCAGGGTGGGCCAGATCACTCCTGTAACCATGGTTTCTCCTCCCCCCCCATCAGCCCATGGCCCACCCTCACATGGTCCGCCTGTGGCCCTTTTTAGGGATGTGCTCAAAGCCCCTGGGTGATTCTGGCAGGCTGCTAGCCACCTGGCTGGCCAGTGTCTCCAGTGCTTCCATTCTGCCTCGCCTTCAGCTGGGTCCCACGCCCAGCAACCGGGGAGCCTGTCACACATCCCCTGGCAGGTGTTTCAGGGCTGGGTTTCTCCTGGGTGTATTTCTGCCCCTTTTGACCCCTCTGATAGCTTGGCTCACATCAGAACGAGACTGAGCTCAGGTAGGAGACCTGGTGAGAGTGACCACCACACCATGGTGAGGCCAAGGGATGTCATGCTACTGTAGGAGCCCGCCAGTGTCATTGGAGTGTGGTGAGCAGGGCTTGTCCTTCCTAACCTGCGTGCACCTGAGACCCAGCCTGCTTCAGGGCCCCAGAGCCACGTGGGAGCCTTGGATGAAGTGACTAGAGGCAGATGGCCAGGCCCAGAGCGGACATCGGGCAGGCCCAGCCCTGCTTGGAGTGACCTGAGACATTGCCAACCCTGCCAGCTGAGCCAGGGCAAAAGCCCTGGAACAGCTCTGCTTGACCCACCTGGGGCTCTCAGGCAGCCCAGTCCCTAGAGCTGCTGGCCCTTGCAGGGACCTGCCCCTTGTACACAGGAGCATGGGGGTCCACACCATGTGGGGATGCCTGGGTCCTGGAAGGTGGCCCTCGCCTGTGTGCCAGAACACAGGGGCTGGTAGGTGGCTTTGGCTCCTCCAGGGTCATCAGACGGGTCTCCCTTGCCAGACTTGTGTGTTGAGACCCAGACTCCCAGTTTGAGAGAGTAGTTCTATTTAAAGGGGTGTGTAATTTACACAGCAAAGGCAAAATAATCACAGACCCACAGAGATGAATGCTCCGCAGTTGGGTACCTGCTACAAGCTGGGAGCGGGTAGAGGTCGCCCTTCACTGAGGTAAAATCAGCCAGGGTCCTTGTTGGAAAAAAGTGGAATGTGAGAACCCAGAGACCACCCCGCCTCTCAGGGCCTCTGCACAGTGGTGGCATCGACATCCCTGCTGTCCCCAGGGCCTGGGTGACCAGGGAGGGAACACTCTGCTTCTCTCAGGACTGGGCCACTTGGATGTTATAGCCGCCACCTTGCATCCCCACTTCCCCTGGCCCTTGGGGTTGCCTTGGTCTGTGAGCCCCCAGCCCTGCCAGAAGAGGCCGTGTGCTCTCCCACAGCGCTGGGTGTGGAGTGCTGGCTGGGGCCTTGGCACCGTGTGCTGGGACAGCCTGTGGGGTGGTTGGGCCCTGCTTCTCATGGACAGCCCTTGTCTGATAAAGCCCTGGACTTTTTCCAGGAAAGTGGGGACCCCTAGAGCTGTGGATCTTTGAAGTCTGCCAGAGGGGTGCTGTGCCCTCTTCCCAGGTGTGCTGCTGCACCTGAGCACCTGAGGCCAGGTGCTTGACAAGGAACGGAGGTGGTCTATTTGGCTCCCAGTTCTAAAGGCAGAAGAACATGGGCTGGCATCTTACGAGGCCTTGCTGGGTGTCACATGGACGAGCATGCTAGCTCGGGCCTTTCCTCATGTGAAAGCACTAGCATTGGGGACCTCACCCTCGCGGCCCCCTCAGAAACCTCCTGGCCTCTGGAGGTGAGCTTGGCCTACTCCACCAAATGCCCATAACAGATGACGCTGGAGCCTGGGTTTCCAGCACATGGACCTCAGCAGTGTTCTTGCAGAGAAGAGCAGCCAGTCTGTGGGCAGGGTGGCATGACCTTGCTCAGCCCTGTTCCTCTGCCACCCTGAGCCTTGTATTTGGGGTGAGCCGAGTGCCTGCAGCCCTCAGAACCACCTGCTGCACTGCCTGCCTGTGGCCCAATGCTCCAGCTTTACACACTGACCCCACTACCCCTTGGCTGTAGGGCAGGTCCCCAGTGACTCCAGGCAATGTGAGGTGTCCCATTCTGCTGTCCCCTCCATGCAGCAGGACTGACGGAGTTCTGAGCTGGGATCTTGGGAGCCATCATTCCTAGTGGTGGCGTTGGAGGCCACCTTTACGTTCTCTCAGGACCTGCAGGGGACCTCCAGGGACAGCCCAGGTATTTGAGAAGTGTAGAGGAGTGTAGCAGTCTTGGACGAGGTGAGTTGCAGTGTTTCAGAGTTTTCCAGAATGCCCTTCCCCCATCTGAGTCACTGCTTGCTCCAGAGAAGAGGACACACATTCCAGTCACTACGACTTCCGGGATTACAGGCTGTTGTGCTGGGGTGACTAAGTGGGTGTGCACTGTGGGCCTCAGTACTTTTAGCTGGGTGTTTCTATAGTGCTGTCAACATAGCACCCAGCTCAGCAAGGAGCCACAGGGTGGGGACTGACTCCTGCCATTTTAAATGGCCTGTTGCAGTTGGGCATGGTGGCACACACCTGTAACCCCAGTAACTTACGAGGCTGAGGCAGGAGGATCACACTGTCAAAGCCAGCCCCAGCCACTTAGCAAGGCTCTGAGCAACTTAGTGAGACCCTATCTCAGAACATAGAAAGAGCTAGGCCTGTTGCTGAACCATCAGTGCCGCAGGCCAGGCTGTGTTCTCTTCTGTGCACATTCCAGAAAGACCAAGTGCTCCCCCACATGGGCGCCTGTCACCTGGGATCTCAGAGCAGCTGGGAGCCCTGCAGGAGTGGCTGCCACCTTCTTGCTCCTCCTCTCCCCACTGTGAGGCAATGTTCCTGGCCTGGCCTAGATTTATTTCCAGGATCTGCCCAGCAAAGTTGTGTCCTTTCTGTGAGGAGCCGTCCAGAAAAGGTCAGGAAAGTCGGCAGTTCCTAGACGGGAGCAGCAGCCTGTGGTTGGCTGTGCCGCAGCCCAAGGGCCTCTATGAAGGGCTCAGAGCCGCTGACTGCTCTGACTCCATAGAAGTGGGTCTCTCCCATGTCCCTGTGACCCTGCCTGGGCTGGCCTTCGCCATGTGGCTCAGGGACGGCTCCCCTCACCAGTGCTGCTTGCTGTCCAACCTCCGCGGGCTCCTGGTTGTGACCTGTGTGGCTCCCAGCCCTTCTCTGTCCCGCATCAGTGGAAATCTTAAAAATAAAATACCACTCCCTCCGCACACCGGAGCTAGCAGATCTTGCTAATGAGGCCAGCCCACGTGCCCAGGGAGTCGCAGGCTGCCCTGCGAATGCAGCGCCGCAGCCTACAAACCCAGAAACGTGCTGTTGGGTGGGGGACTCTGGGGCCTCAGTGTGGAAGGTGCTGTTCTCAGGGCAACAGACCCAGGGGGCCTTGCGTCCTGGTTTACACCCCTGTCCTGGGGCAACTGTTCCAAGCAGGCCTTAGTGGGTGGCTTGCTGGGTGAGAGCAGCGTGGAGGCTACAGTGCTGGTGCCCCATCCCCTGTTCCTCCTCTAAGCTCCCTCCAGGGTTCTGGGTCTCCTGCTGAGCCCCCTCTGGCCCTGGGCTTTGGATGCAATTGTCTTCCAGGCCTGGCCACCACTAGAGAAGTCTCTGGGGTTGAAGTAGTGCGTGGTGGGCTAAGGACAAGTGGGCTGGGATTTCCCACCCTCTCTCTCGGGAACCCAGTACACTTCTGAACTGCCCCACTTGGGTTTGGCCACCAAGCTGAGCCCCTCTGTGGTGTGAGTTCAGCTTGAAGGTCACAGTGTCAAAGTCCTGGACAGTTGGGTAGGGCACATGGGGCCTTCCAGTGGCTGCAGGCTGGTGCTGGAGTTGCTTTGGGGGACAGGCAGGACTATGTGTCCCCCTCTAGACTGCCCATCTCCCTGAGCATACCCTGCCCCATCCAGGCCCTTCTGCCCCGAAGCTTGGGAAAGGAACTGGCACTGAGATGGCCACAGCTGGCCAGGTGCCCTCTTCCATGGCTCCCAGGAGTCCTGAGCCATGACCTCTGGGTGCTGCAGACCCAAATGGCTGCTCCCCTGCTTGGAGGCAGAGTGGAGCAGGAGCACTGGCCCACACACATTGTGTAACCAGAGGAAATGCACGCTGCAGGAGGAGGCGGGAGCAGGCCACCTTCAGGCCGCTCACTGGGTGTCCAGACTTCCTGCCTCCCTGCCTGCTGGTCCTGACAGGCAGGCCCTGCAGCCACTTGGGAGGACTGTGCCCTGTTCCTTGAGACTGGCCTGGATTTGGCGGTGGGGGTGGTAAGGCCCAGAGGGGAGGAGTAGAGCTGGGTGTGGGGGCTGCGATGGCGCAGGGAGCAAGGCATCCATGTTCAGTGATAGCCTGGGCAGGCTCAAACCTTTGGACAATTTGGCTACTCATGCTGGCAGGCAGAACTGGTGCCCTGGTGGCCACATTCGGGACTGCTCCACCCCCAGCTGGGCTCCTCCCAGCCCTCAGACTGAGCCGTGTGAAGAAGCAGCGCGGGAACAGCCTGCATCTCCATTCCGTCACCCACTGGCTCAGCTGCCCACCTACGCTGAGTCAGAGCTCTAAGCACGGCCTTGAGTCAGATGGGAGGCGCCCTTTGTGGCTTGGCCTGCCCCCTGCTGGAGGACAGGAAGTGATTCTGCAGCCGCCACCCCTGCACAGCTGGGCCTGTGGACGCTCTGCTCCTGGCCTGGTGGGGTTTGCAGGGTCCCAGGAGGTGAGGTGAGGTGAGGTGAGACAGGGGCCCTGGAAACCCCCAGGGAGGGGTCTGGGTGCCTGCTTTAGGATCGGTAGAGACCTCGACAGTCAGATTTTGTGGTGGAAATTTCTGCTGTCGCCATTAATTCCCGCAGCCCAAGTGACCTGGTACACTTCAGCCATTCTTCAACGTAAGGCCAGGTACAGCCCCCGTTGGCTGTCACATGGCTTTAGATTGTCAGAATGGGAACCATTGGAGGTACTGAGTTAATGAGCCACGCGCTGCGGCACTGAGTGCCACACACTGCCCCCAGGCCTCAGACTGCCAACCAGGTCATGATGTGACAGTGAGAAGTTGGAGGGGCAGACGCGCTCCTTGGGAGGAGTGGAGGGAGAGAGCCCTGGGGCTGGGTGCCCAGCTGATTCCTCACCAGCTGGCCACTAGGACTCCTGTTCCTCAGGGCTCTTCCCAGTGCCTCCCTGGCTCCTCCTGTGCTGTGCGGGGGCCTCTGGGTGTGGGTTTGCTGGTACTGGTTTCAGGCTTCTTAAAGGTTGTAATTAAATGCACACATTTTAACCGCTCTCAGCATACAGTTCAACGACATGAGGCACTTCCTTGTTGTGTGTGACCATCACCTACACCCACCTCCAGAACCTTCCCCAAATAAGACTCTGCCCGTGCCCCTGCGGTCCCATTCGACTTTGCTGTGCTCACACTGGCTTTGGTGGGCCCAGTTGCAGTGGGTGCAGTGTTGGTGGTTGGTTTGGAGGCGTGCTTAGGTGAGGTGTGGCTGGATTGCGGGTCCCCCAGGAAACAGCCGTTGGTGGTCAGGGCTAGGTAGGTCCTTGGCCCCTTGGGAATGAGGATGGGGGCAGACCCACTGGCTCCTGGGACCTCTATAGTCTGACATCACCACCTGTCCTTACTGGCCCAGAGCACCTTGGGGGCTGAGTGGCTTTCCAAAGCCACCAAGTCTGGATACTTCCCAACCCCTCCCAAGGAGGTACCAGCTGGTGGGCATCAGGGTAACTGAGATGGGAGATCACCTGTGCAGGCTCAGTAAGAGGGCCTGCTGCCAGGTCTCTGCCCCATAGTGCCCTCGTCACCGCACTCAGCACACCTGCCTCCTTACTTTCCCCTGGTGTGGTCTTTGGCAGAACAGTCCACCAAGGGTTTCAGCTGTCTCCAGGGAGCAGACATGCCGGGAGTGGCGTGGGAGTGGCCAGGTTGTCCTGAGTGGCCCCAGTGCCATTGTGTCCTAGCCCCCACTTTGACCGTGGGCCTAGTGCAGCCACCCGCACACGCGCTCCTCGCCGCTCAGCCCTCTTCTTCCTGCCCTTAGTACATTGACGCCATCAGCAGCAAGCAGGGTGAGCTGGAGAGCTACGTGTCCGACGGCTACAAGACAGCGCTCACGGAGGAGCGGAGGAGGTTCTGCTTCCTGGTGGAGAAGCAGTGTGCCGTGGCCAAGAACTCGGCCGCCTACCACTCCAAGGTGAGTAGCGGGGCCCTTTTGGGGGATTCGCGCCTCCTGCCCTGCTCCAGATACTGGATTAAACCTTGCCTGGAACACAGCGCTTCTCTAGGTCAGCAGCTGCTGGATGCTTCTCAAGAGCTGCAGCACTGGGGCATGCCGAGGGCTCAGAGGGTGGGTTTGGGGCCTCCAAAATCAACCTTGGCTTGTGTGACCACATCTTGGTGAGGCCTCGGGTGGTGGCCCATAGTGCTCCTCTGTGGGGGGATGGGGGTCTCTACTTGGCTGCCCGCAGCATTGGCTCTGTGCCTTCACCTCTCCCCCTGGAAGGGTCCCTCCATCTGAGTTGGGAGGGCCCCGCGGCTCTGCTTGCCAGCAGTGTGGAAGGCACTCTGGCACTGGCCGGGTGTCCCAGCCATCCAACACCATGTCCCCAGCCCCTAGGCCTTTCTGGTCCATGTCTAGTAGTAACTGGCCACCCTCACTCCACTCCAAATCTGCCCTATGCCTTAGCTTCCCCGGCAGCCGTGTGCCTGGCCTGCAGTACCCTGGGTCCCTGACGGGGCCCCTGCCCCACAGTACTTCAGGGAAGCTCTCCTGGGTCCAGACCTGTCACACAGTCCTCAGAGGGCCTCTCCTCTGCCACCCTCCATTCCCCAGAACCACTGGGCTTCCCAGTAGGTCTTAGATACACATGTCCAGCTTCCCTCCCTGGCACCTGAGGACTCCTTCCCAAGCCCCATGTTCACCCTCATGCTTCCTGCTAGGTTCAAGGAGGGTGGGGGATTCTGCCCTGGAGGCTCCAAGTCCTGGGACCTGGCCCAGCCTTGCTGAACAGACATGGCCAGAGGTTTCTCTGAGTAAGGACTTCCTCAGGAAGGGGCTTCAGTGGGCTCCCTGCTCGGATGGCCTGGGGGTCAAGAACAGAGGGCTAAACCAGGTGAGGCCCAGGCAACAGATTCCCTGCTGGAAATGAGTGCGGTCGGTGGGCCCCTGTTCACCCATAGTCCACTGCAAACGCTGAGGTGGAAATAGAGTGTTGCCCAGAACATTCCAAGAGTAGCTGTGACCCTGGGGAGGCCCTGCCTGTGTCTTCCGTGAGTGAAGCAGAGGCTGCGGATCTGGCAGGGCTACACATGCACACCCACACACACACTTAATCTGGAGCCATGGTCCTGGTCCCCATAGCCTGGAGCACCAGGAAGACGAATGCTCCTCCTTCCCCAAAGGTTTCTTTTCTGTCTTGCCTGGGGCTGTCCAGCTTGGGCAGGTGCAGAGTTAAGGTTGGCACCTGTGCCCCTGGAGTGGGTGGGGACGTGGTGGCCTTGCCTTTGCAGTCGGTGCTGGGAGTGTTCTCTGGCCTCTGGCCGCCCTGCCTCAGCGCAGAGCTGGACACACACGTGCGGTGGCCTCTGCTTCACAGCCGCGCTGAGACAGTGGAGAGCGCAGCTGCACCTGTGCCAGCAGCCAGCACGCTGCGCGCAGGGACCAAGGGGAAGACTGCTCCTGGCCTGGGGGTGGGGCACGCATTCTCCACCACAGGGCCTCTTAGCCTCGTGGGCCGGAGGGACTCAGCTGAGCTGCCCCAGACCCTTGGAAGACCCCTGCAGCAGAGCCCAGCTTTGCGTTAAGGCTCACCCATCCTGCGCCCACGCTGTGCACGCATGCCGTGCTCATCCCAGGCAGACCCCTGTGTCCCCAGAGGCAGAGCCAGGCTCTTGGCCCTTAGAGGAGACCAGCGAGCTGTCCTGCTGTCATCTCCTGACATGGACAACCTTCCTGCATCCCAGCAGCCGGGCCTGACCACAGTTGGGCCCTGTCACTTTGCCAAGGTCAGCCTCCTCTCCTGACCCTAAAGATGCTTATCCCGTGGCTGCCTGTGTGAGCCCACTGCTCCAGGCCCTAAGGAGGCCCCGCCAGGGCTGGGCCTTGGTTTGGTCTCACCCTGGCATCCTCCAGCTGCACCACTGTGACAGTGAACCATGCCCTTTCTTAGGTAGCCCTTTATGCAGGGTCAAGTTTTCGCTGGTGGCCTGTCTCACTTTGGGTCACCCTGATGAAGAGCAGCCTTGGTGCCAGGCAAGAAGGCTGCAACACATGAGGGGCTCAGGCACCTCTGAGGGGGCTCTCTGGCTGCCCCTGAGTTCCCCTGCCCCGTTTCTTCCACCTCAGGGCAAGGAGCTACTCGCCCAGAAACTGCCGCTGTGGCAGCAGGCCTGCGCCGACCCCAACAAGATCCCAGACCGCGCCGTCCAGCTGATGCAGCAGATGGCCAGCAGCAATGGCTCCATCCTCCCCAGCACCCTGTCGGCCTCCAAGTCCAACCTGGTCATCTCGGACCCCATTCCGGGGGCCAAGCCCCTGCCGGTGCCCCCTGAACTAGCCCCATTTGTGGGGGTGAGTCCTAGACCTGTGGGTGTGGGTGGCTCCTTTCTCAGGGTATGGGCTCTTGTGGCTGCGTGTCCTAAGGGACAGGCCAGTGTGCTGAGGCCCCTTGGATGCAGGGGGCCCTCCCACGAGCTGGTCCGTGGTGACATCCTGCACCTGCCTCCTCTTCTCTCCAGCGGATGTCTGCCCAGGAGAACACACCCATCATGAATGGTGTCACAGGCCCAGACAGCGAGGACTACAGCCCCTGGGCTGACCGCAAGGCTGCTCAGGCCAAGCCCCTGTCTCCCCCACAGTCTCAGAGCAAGCTGAGTGACTCGTACTCCAACACACTTCCTGTGCGCAAGAGCGTGGCCCCAAAGAACAGCTACGCCACCAGTAAGGCCCCATGGGTGCTGGATGGGGCCCCTGCCTGCCTCTCTAGCCTTCCTGGGAGGAGTCCTGGGTGTGTGCGTGCCCTGCATGGGGCAGGGCATCTACCCAGCCTTGGGCTGGGTATGTGACTTGGGGCAGCGAGACAGGGCCCTGTCCATGGGCTGGGGAGGTCTTCCCTTAACCACAGAACAGTGCCTTGCACCCTGCCCTGTAAATGTTGTCACCACATGCCCTGGGCTCCGTCTGCTTTTGATAATTCCCTCACACCAGCCTGCATTGTCCCAGCAGCTGAGAACAAGACTCTGCCACGCTCCAGCTCCATGGCAGCCGGCCTGGAGCGCAACGGCCGCATGCGGGTGAAGGCCATCTTCTCCCACGCGGCTGGAGACAACAGCACCCTGCTGAGCTTTAAGGAGGGCGACCTCATCACCCTGCTGGTGCCGGAGGCCCGTGACGGCTGGCACTACGGCGAGAGTGAGAAGACCAAGATGTGAGTGTCCCTCTGGGCGAGAGGGGTTCCTTCAGCGCACCCAGGGACAGTGCTGCTCAGATGTGCTGGCCAGGCTGGGTTCTTCATCTGCACGAATGGTCCAGGGCTTAGTTCCTCCTAGGACGCAGTGGCCCCAAGGACTTTCCCACTTGGAGCGGCAGTCTGCCCTATCTTCCTCAGCTGTTGTCTCCGCCACGCCATCATCTTCCCATTGCCATTCATTTTGGCATAGGGGTGGTATCCTGGGGAAACTCACCACAGCACACCCATGGTAGGGCGCGTGGTCTTCCACGCAGGTGACAGAACAGAACTTGGCCAGTCTGAGGTCCACCTCTGTACCCCACGTCTCTCCCATGGGCTGCCCTCAGCTACGTGACCAAGTCACACGGGCCACACCCACATCCCCATCCTGCTCCACTGGGGCCCCTCTGAGGACCAGGTCTTTGCAGGTATATCCTTCGGCAAGAGGGAAGGCGTTGACCATGTAGCCTAATGTCTTGGCACCACTCTGGCCCAGTGGCAGCCGTGACCCAGGGCAGGGGTCTCTGAGGAGCAGAGCAGGAGGTCCCAACTGCCTCCCTTCCAGCAGCTCTGGTTTTGCAGCTGGAAGTGTGGAAAGGGGGGTGTGGCAGGTGGGACACGGCTCTCCCTGGGACTGTGCAGGCCCCGTCCAGACTTGTGCTAGAGCTGGTTGGACCCACAACTACTGGTGCCCTTGGGCTGAGCATGGGTCCCTCATGGGCCAAGGTCACTATCTGCCTGGAGCCATGGGTGTCTGTCTCTCCAGAGACAGACATAGACAGATTGGGAGACAGGTGGGCCTTGAATTTGACAGTGACCAACCAGCAGGGGCCTGAGGACCTAGAGAGTGGAGTGTGGCCTCTTACCCGGGGCTTCTCTTCCAGGCGGGGCTGGTTTCCCTTCTCTTACACCCGGGTCCTGGACAGCGATGGCGGTGACAGGTTGCACATGAGGTGAGCATCCCACCTTGTGGGGGGTGCCTCACCTTGCCCTAGAGCTTGGGGGGCCCAACTTCTCCTCTGACTCCACAGACCTACTAAGCATTTAAGGCCCGAGAGTGGGGAGGGGTTAGGTGCTATGGGCCAGGCTGTTGTGGGCAGTAGGGGTCTGGGAGTCCTGGGGTGCTGAGAATGGCAGAGGGGCTCAGTGAGGTGGCCATTGGTTGACCTACCATGGTAGGGGCTACACCCATTCACCTTCTGGGGCTGCAGGTCAGAATGGGAAAGCCCGTTGGGTCAGCATGGCTACAGCCAGGCCTCTGGGAGCAGCCTGGCAGGACCCAAAGGGAGGGGGCTACCTGTGGAACCAGGGCCACATGCTGGGCTCCCTGGGGAACTCTGGGGCCTGGGCTGCCTGGCCACCTCTGAGCCCTGCATCCCCGCAGCCTGCAGCAGGGCAAGAGCAGCAGCACCGGCAACCTCCTGGACAAGGACGACCTGGCCATCCCTCCCCCCGACTATGGCACATCCTCCCGGGCCTTCCCCACCCAGACAGCTGGCACCTTCAAGCAGAGGCCCTACAGCGTGGCTGTGCCTGCCTTCTCCCAGGTGAGCACCAGGGGCCTGAAGCTGGGAGGGACCTGCTGGGAGTGACCTGCCGGGAGCACGGGATTGGCGGACATCCCATGTCAGTTTCCACTTAAGGGTCAGGTGCCCAGTGTTGGGCAGTATCTGTGGCTCAAGACTTAACAGCCATGTACCCTGCAGGTGACTGCTGGGTGCCAGCCCCCTTCAGAGGCCCTCTGCCAGCCTTGCCTGCTTTCTGCCCCTAACCTGGCCTGGCTGTGGCATCTGGGGCTGGGGGTGGCTGGCCTCAAGACTATCCTGGCCCCACCACCACTCAGGAAGAACCAGAGGTCAGTGGGGAACTGGTTCCCAGGAGCATGTCCTCAGAGCTCATGTGGTGACTGGAACTCCTGCTGCCCCGCCCTTGGGATGTGACCCTGGAGAGTCACACAGTAGAGTACCTGAGGCCAGAGAGCACTGTTTGAGGCCTAGGCCGTAGGCCCTGGGGAGGGTCCCTAGCCAGCCTGTGTGAATGGCAGTCTCGATGTCCAGGCTGGCAGGGGTGTGAGTGTGGAACAAAGCTTATGGGGGCCACCTGGCTCCATGTGGGGTATCTGTGGGGTGCAGGAAGAAGGGTAGAGGGCTGGTCCTCCCAGAGCCCTTCAGCTGGATGTTCTGGTCAGAAGAACACATGTTCACTGTGGCCTTGAGGTCAGAGATGGGTGGCAGCTTTTCTCTTGCTCCAGGCTTAGGGATGAGCACTGATTGGGACTAGAGAAACCGGAGAAGCCACATTTCCACGCCTTGGGCAGCCTAAGGGACCTGTGGGTCCCTGTTGGCAGAATGACAGGTTGTGGAAGCCACGTTGTAGGCATGGCTCTGTGAGGGGCCGTCTTCAGCAGCCTGCAGTTTAGGCAGCATGAACGTGTGTGGGAGTCTGGCATGATGGCCAGACTGCAGTAGTGTGGCCAGGCCTTTGACTAGAACCTTCTGGAGCATGTGGCAGCAGTGAAAGGCTGCTCCTGCCTGGATGGAAGCATGGGCCCTAGGCACGGGCAGTCTCCAGGCTGGGAGGCTCTACATGTCTCTGTGGTCTCTGTTTCATTCAAGACAAGAGAGTTTAAGAGGGTGAGCCCCTACCCTTCAGCATCCGGGGGCCACACCATGCTGGCGGAAGTGAGATGGCTGTCCACAGCCTGGACCCATGTCTAGGGTGTCCAGGACATTTCCAGGAAGCTATAGCTGAGGGTTCAGAGGGAGAAATTGCCCAGGGTCAGCCTGGGCTCCTGGCAGGCCTGGCAAAGTAGCCATCTTCACTATCTGCCCTCCCCTGCACTGGCCTCTGCCATCCCAAATGCCCCTCCAGCCTCACACCCATCACCCCACCCCCAGGGCTAGCCAGCAGCATGTCACTTGCTTAAGGCCCAGCTCCCTGGCAAGGCACCTCTGCCTGCAAGGTTACCAATGAGCCCAGCCTCTCTCGTCCCCCACACAAGGGTAACAGGTGTTCTTCCTAGGCCTCAGCTCTCAGGGAGTCCCCGGTGGGTGAAAGGCACGTGCGGGGGTCGCAAGATGGTCTGACATACACCAAGAGCTCACACAATCCAGGTGGTACCCCAGGTAACTTGGGGTCACCATGGGGAGCCAAGCTCCAGAATGGCCCCAACCCACTGCAGCCAGGAACGGGGTGCAGAAAAGTAGGGTGGGGTCTTCAGAGCCCCGGGGACAGAGAAGTCCCTGTGGACAGTGCCGAGACCTGGGTTCCTGGGCCCAGCCTGACTGCCCTGCTTTCACTCCCTAGGGTCTGGACGATTATGGGGCACGGTCCGTGAGCAGGTAAGGGGCCTTCGCTCATTCTTGAGACTGGGTGGCTCGACTGGGGTGCAGGAACCTAGAGTCAGCTTTTCTTCCTTGGTGAGCCCAGCTTGGCCCTGAGCTCCCACCAGAGCGGAAACCATCTCATCCCCACAGGGCACAGCCCAGCTGGCTTCTCCATCACCCCTCTGGAGCTGGTGGCCTGGTTGCTGGCCAGCCAGAGCTGCTGGAAAGGGCTATTGTGGGCAGCGGGCTTGCTACCTCTGGCCAGCAGCGGGCGTGCATCTGGGCAGCTGTCCTGTGCTTTGTTCCGCAGTGGCAGTGGCACGCTGGTGTCCACAGTGTGAGGACGCTGACCACGGGCAGCCACTTTGAAGAGCCCCCAGCCTCCACCGGTCCCTCCTCTGCTCTCGTTGGTTCGTTCTTGGGTTGTTTTCTCTCCAACTGTCCCCCGCCTTTTGGTTGGTGACCCCAGACTCTGTGATCCCCCAGGGTCCATGGTGCTGCTCCCCGTGCCCCCTGCGCTCACACCCCCACCCGTGTGTTCCCAGCCTTGAGCAGAAACTGCCAGGTGGGGCCGGCCGGGCAGCAGGCAGTGTCCTCACCCGCTGCCCTGGCCCCGCGGTGTTTGCGACGCACACCCTTTTGTAAGGCTCGCCGTGGGCCAGGTCTAGAGTTCAAAGAAAAAAAAAATCCTAAAAAAAAAAAAAAAAAAGATGAAAAACAGGAAAAAGGACCTTTTTTCCTGAAAGAAAAAAAAAAACAGAGATGCATGGACTCCGGTGTACTGCTGTTACTCTGCATTGACCCCAGCGCTCTGGTGTCTTCTAGCACAGGCAGGGGCTCAGGTCCTGAGACCTCAGCCCTGGGACCCCAGCCCATGCCCGGCCCCTTTCGAGGGCCACACCAAGAAAAGGGGCTCTTGTTGAGCTCCGGGGGGGGCCTCCTGAGGAAGCTGGCCACTCCTGTGAGGGAGGCTGAAACCCTTGCCCGTTCCTGCCAGGCCACCAGGCCAGACAGGGGGCCTCTTTCCTTGGTGGCGCTGCTGGCCAGGTGTACGCAGAGCAGAGTGCAGCGTCTCGGTGGGGGCCACCTCACACAGCACACTGGCGGGAACACACGTGGACATTCCAAAGACCTCCAGAGACCACCCACCCCGTTTTTTGGAAGTCATTTCCTTAACTGGCCTGCAAGGGAGTCACAGCCACCTGTGATGCCCGGACTATAGGAGCAGGGTGTGCACAGCTGGCCTGGATAGGCCACCTGGGAAGCCTCTGGGCTGGCGCCCTGCGCCTCCCGCCCGAGGGATCAAGCAGCCCTGCCCCGTTCCTCCTAAGCTCGCTCGTCTTCTTGAACCTTGGCGGCTTCAGCAGCGAGCACACTGGACCCAGTGGCTACTGGTTTTGTCTCTTCACATACTGGATTCTGGGCAGCAGAGCCAAGGTGGCTGGCCCAGCACTCCGGCCGTGGAGCCTTTGCGAAGCTGCAGATGTGCCTCCGTCTGACGTGGTTCAGCCAGAGCCTCTGCTCAGCTGCTGAAGACCAGGATGCAGCTGGTGGTGTCTGCGAGCAGCAGCTCTGGGCACAGGCAGACCCCCATTTCCACTCAGCCAGAACCTGGACCTGTGTAAAGAGCCTTCTGCATTCCAATTTTGCTAAAAGATTTCAAACCCAGGGGATTCCATGCGCAATGGATGAATGTAGACACAACAGCAAACTTGTATGAAGATGTAAAATGCTGAACATCTTTTCCTTCTTCCTTTCCATTTTTTTTTAATCTGAATTGTGCCCTGTACTGCAGTTCACTGTTTGAATAAAAGTTTTATTTATTGCATCGAGTTGAGTTTGGAGCCTCCTTCCAGGTCCTAGCACATGTCGGGGCTTGTGGGCCAGGCCACACCTCCACACCCCAGCCTGCAGCCCCTCCAGTCGGTGTGCAGAGCGCCTTGGGGTCATTTGCTGGAAGGACCTAGGTTTGCAGATAGTGCTGTCCTCTTCGGGTCGGGTGCCAGGGCTCCGGGGCACCTAGGGTGGTGAGAGCAGAGCCACCTGCCTGTGCTAGCTGCCCTTGATGCCATCTCTCAGCTTCCTCCAGGGCTGGAGATCAGGGCAGCCCTCCGGGTGCCAGAGTACAGCTGTCTCCCTGGCAACTGTGCTATGTGCGCCAGGACCAGGGCTCCCTCCCGGTAGCCTACACTGGCCCCCTGGCATCCCCATCTGCCTGGCCTTGGTTCCTTGCAGTCCCCTGACCCCACCACCCCTCAAGCTCTACCAACTGAACCTTGTGTTTCCTTGCAGCACTGATGTGGAAGTGGCCAGATTTTGAGCCGCCCCTGGCTAGTTAGTAAGTTGCCCTGGTCTTCTTGTGCCCGTGTGTCTGTATCCGCAGTGGCTCTGGACAGACCCCCCCGCCTGGGCCAGGGCAGCCTGGTGGGGAAGGACACAACTGCCTGGCAGGGCCTAGGGGTCTGCCCAGCCACCTTGCTGGGGCTCTGGGCCTTCCTTCCACTGGTTCCCTGCTGGTCTTCGGGGTCTCCTTCCTTCTGCCTGGAGGCCGGTGGCTGTATCCTGTCTGCCCGCTGCCTCTGTCCTCTCCTGCACCTGCTGAGTGCTTTGGCCACAGTCAAGGGGGACCCCGGCAAGCAGCAGAGCCTGGGTGTGGCCACAGCGTGGAGATTCCTCTGGAGGGCTGTGATGGGGTCTGAGCCTGGGCTGGTGAGCATTGCAGCTGGGCAGGGCTGGACCCAGGGTCGGGGTCCCAGGGACAGGTGGGCCTGCGGCCCTGCCTTCTGATCTTAACTTCCGGGTCCCCTCCACCACCCCACCTGGTCCTAAGACACTGCCCAGAAGCAGCCCTTTGCCACCATAGCAGGCACTCACCATCAGCCTCAGACCCTTCTGTGGAGCTGGAACCTCTGCTAGAGAAGTGAGGCCAGACTGGGGACAAAGGGGGTCTCGACCTCAGCCCTTGCACTGCGTCCTGCACCTACCCTGGCGGAGGGGGCTTCCCACTGCCCTCCTACCCCACACCACCAGGGTGGCCTGTGAAGCCAGGGCTTGCATCCCTTACAGAAGACCATGGTCACAGCACTGTGTCCCAGCCCATGAGTGGCCAGGCTGTGCAGGCAGGTCCTGGAGCCTCGCTCCTCTGTAACTGCCTTCTTGTGGAAAGTCGCAGCATGGACCATGGGAAGTTCCGTGAGACAACACTGAAACCCCCGGACTGGGAGGCCTCGGGACAACCTTGGTCCGCTGCTGCTCTCAACCCACCCCTCCCCTGGAGATGCTCTCTCCTTTCTCACCTTAAGACCATCCTCAACCTTGCTGCCCCAGGTCCCTCTGAGCCTGCTGGTGGCCAGGCTGTCATCGCCTACAGAGGAACAGGGAGGGCTTGAAGGCCCACAAGCCAGTGTGCCAGCACTTCAGCCAGTTTCCCAGCTGCAGTCTGCCAGGCCTTTCAGTTCACCTGGGTCAGGGTCAGAAGCCACCTGCAGTTGGTTGGCAAGTAACCTCTGGTCCAGCTTAGGCCCTCAGAGGGGGCTTGGAATGAGAAGGGAGAGGCCCACTCTTAAGACAGACTCCAGGGCCTGGTGTGGTGCCCACACCTGTAATCCCAGAGACTCGGGGGCTGAGGCAGGAGGATGGCATGTTTGAGGCTAGCCTCAATAACTTAGGGACACCGTCTCAAAATAAAATCAATAGGGCCGGGGATGCAGCTCGGTAGAAGAGTACCGAGCTGGATTCAGTGGTACTGGATTCAGTCCCCAGTACCACAGCAGGTTAATGGCTCCACGAGGGCTGCCACTCCAAGGACAGGGGTCAGCTCCCAGCTCCAGGCAGCTGCAGTCAGAACTGCTCTCTTCTCGTACGAGTGGTTGACTTAGAAGATGCTCAGAAATGACTCCCTCAAGCCCGCGCCACTCTGGAGTTCCGGGAGCCTGCAGAGAAAGCCATGCGGCTGCAGAGAACTCGCCTCAGCTAAGTGCCAGCCCATCCCCTGCAGGCCAGAGAGGGGCTCCCATGACCTCTGCCCTGGCGGTGGCCCACCTGCCACCTGCCTCTCCACTGGGACCAGCAGCAGCCCTGCTCTGCCCTGGGAGAGGGTGCCATTGCACATATACAAGCTCCCCCACAGTTCCTGTGTTCCCAGGCCCAGGCCCTCTGACTGTCCAACACAGCATGCCCTGTCCCTGGTTCCTCCTGCTCTTGGACGCTTCCTGGTGCCTCCTTTTCTGGGCACACAATGAGCTGGTCTGTCTGTGAGGTCTGTTGCGTGTCCGCCTGCAGGGTTCCCAGAAGGTAGCATCTCCATCGTGGACAGCCTGTCCCTGGGATCAGCTTGCTGGCACACGCACAGGGAGACTTCGTCGACTTGGGCTCTAAATCTGCTCCCAGTCCCCAAGGGGTCACCCAGGGGTGCTCCCAGGGGCGCTCAACAGTGTCTGCTCATCCAGCTCCTGGAGGCAGTAGCCTGTCCTCTTGGCATGGGGATCCTGGCCATGTGTGGGATGGAGGCCCTGCCATCTCCTGCCACAGCAGGTTGTGATGTCAGCACTCAGGGTCCCAACACCAGAAACCTGGTGCAGTTGGAGAGGCCCTATTCTTTGGGGAAGCAGCAGAGAGAATGTGGTTAGAGACCAGGACCCTCCACTGGGGCACTCTAGGCCTGGACTTCCATGCTAGTCCAGACTGCTGCCATGTCTTTCAGGGAGAGGTTGGGCCTGAGTCAAGCTGGGGCAAGAGTGAGAAATGTCCTACAAATGACTTGGCCAGCCCGATGTCTGGGGCCAGCCCTGGACTCTCCCTGCTGTAGACCCTCCGTAGGGTCCTGAGCAGCCTTGGAGCTCTTCTCTAGCAGCTGGAGTGACCTGTGGCAGGCCTCCCCACCCCACAGCCTGCAGCTGGCAGCCCCACCTGGCCAGCAGGTGGCAGGTGAAGCTCACCTGCTCTGGCCCAGCTCCGGCCAGACCCTGAGGTGCAGGCAGGGTTGACACTGGCCTTGAACCCTTGGTGCTCTGAGCAGAAGGCAGAGCTGCGGGAGCAGGTGCCATCCCGGAGGTCCCCCACATCTGTGGGCCTGTCTGCCTCCACATTTCGTCCTTTCAAAACCTCAGTGTTTCAGATTTGTGGAAAGCACAGAATCCTCAGGAAAGTGTAGGGAGACACCCCGCGCCGCAGGGGTGCTCCTGGGTACGCTGGATGGAGTGCCTCCTGCAGGCCGCCTGCTGGCTCACCCAGGCTCCCGAGGACCCCGCTGGGCCAGAGGTGACCCCTCTCCAGGTAACGGCTGCAGAGCCGAGCCCACTCCCAAGAGCATCGTCCTATGCCTGAGAGTCCCCGTGTTCCCGCACCATCTGTGCTGTCCCTGTGGCGCTGCCTGACCTCCTGCCTGCCACCTCCTGCTGCCCAGGTCCTGTGGAGCCTGACGGGGACTGCACAGAGAAGAACTCCCATGGAGGCCGGGCCAAGCTGTGCGTCTGTACTCACCTCGTTCCATTGCCACTTCCTGTCTCTCGAGTCCTCTCTGTGCATCAGCTGCAGCCCAGGGGCACTAGGGAAACCCCCTCCAGTCAATGAGGGGTCAGCCCCTTGGCGCAGGCTGCCCTGTGCACCCCAGCCTGTGGGTGCCTGTGCGCCTCGTGTCTGTCCTGTCTGCTTGTGTCTCCAGCAGGACACCTTGCATGCCTGGCCCGGCTGGCATGGCCTGCCAAGCCATGTCCTGTGTGTGGACAGGCCATTAGCCCTGCTTCTCCTCAGGCTTGGCCAGATGGGAGCTCACCTGACTGACCCCCACAAGCCTGGGAGGGTTGCCAGTTCAAAGTGGGGGTGCCCTGCCCAGAGCATGTGAGGTAAACAGAGGGTGGCTGCCTGGGCGCCAGCAGGTTTTGCAGAAAGTGTCTGGCCCTGGCCCCAGCACCCCCCTGGTCCACTGCTCTCTGTGAGTTCCAAGGCTACACTGACGGAGTCCCTGCCAGGAGTCCCAGAGCAGCCCAGGTGGCACAACTTGCCCAGAGCCCTTCTCAGACTGAAATCATTCTTCTCTCCCCAGGAATCCCTTTGCCAATGTCCAGCTGAAGCCGACAGTGACCAACGACAGATCTGCACCTTTCCTCAGCTAACGGCCATCTCTGAACGGATTCTGTCACCACCTGCCAGTTCCTGTTTAGAGAACCAGCACCCAAGCCCCCATCTGCTCTTCAGCTCTCTTCAGCCCAGCCTGGGCCCCATGCTGGCTGTTCTGGGGTTGGTGGTCCCTGGGTGGGGCCAAGCTGGGGGCAGCCCTAAGGATCCTGGGCCTGCTGGTCCTTCCATGGCTTGGCAGAGGCTGGTTCTCTGAGGGCAGGCACCTCTGGGCCCAGGCCATGGGATGGAGGACATTGGTCAGCTTGTAGTTGGAAGGCGGCCTGCTTCAGTGTGCTGAGCTCTGGATCTGGTCAATAAACAGGCTGCCCCGTATGCCCACCTGTGTAACGCGATCTGTTCTCCCGCATGGCTCATCTTAAGCACTTAACCCTATACAGGCTGTGCTGGGGAGTGCCCACCTCCTGCCCTGTCCTGCCTCTGCAAGCTGTCTCCTCCCTGCTGAGCCCACTTCCCATCCAGAACCATGTTGCAGGTGTGCCCTAGGTCACCAGCTGTGAGCCAAGTGGCTGGTGGGGTCCTGGACTCCACCCAGGATTCCTGAGTGGGTCTCACCCGGCCCCAGCTGCTTCCTGCAGGGGCTGAGCCTCTGCCGGATACAAGGCTTTAAACTGTGTGTCATGTTTTTGGTGACAATAGCCCTTGTCTGGGAAAAAGTCCCAAACAGAGCTCATTCCTCACAGGCCCTCCAAGGAGAGCACAGGAGGCCAACTGCAGAGCTCCGGTGGCATACAGGCCCAGGACAGGAGACCTTGCTCCTCTCATGTCTCTCCACCCTGGAAGAGGAAGTTAGAGGGGGTTGCGGATGGAGCCAGGTCGCCAGGGTGTGCCTCCTGTCCAGACAGCCGGGAGCTGGGTCCCACCACAGGCATGCCCCCAGGACTGTATCTGCAGACCCTCAGAAAAACACTGAGCACAGATGCATTTTTTTCTTAGCATGGTTTCTCTTAAAAAACAAACAAAAAAAGAACAGGAAAATCATTGCACCTGCTTCCAAAGCCTCAAACTACTCAAAAAAAAAAAAACAAAAACATGTCCCTCCCCCACCCCCAAAGCAACAATAAACTTTACATCTCTTTGGCAACAATAACTTAGAATCACCCCATTTCCATTCACTCCAGCAACAGCTGTTACAAAAATACTCCCTGTGCTGCCTGGGCCCCAGCCCTGCCCTGCCCTGCCCTGCCATCCCTGGGGCAGGCGCCCCACTCTCAGCCACTGGGGCCTGAGGCCAGGCGCTCCCCAGAGGAGGGGAGCTGCCCACGCCACCCTGCCAAGGACACCTCTAGAACAGGGCCAGTGATGGGTGAAGCCTGGAAGCCCCTCACGGCCTCTCCAGCTGCCCTGGCACTCAGGAGGCCCCAGGAGGAAGCAGCCCTGTGGGGAGGGGCTTTGGGTGGAGGCAGTGAAGGGAAAGTCAGAGAGAAGGGCACTGGAAACTGAGCCAACCCAGACCCAGGTGGAAGGGTGAAGGAGGATTTGAGGCTTTACCTCATCTGGTGGCCAGGCCTTGCCTGGCTGAGGACATAAATGTCCTGTGAACACAGGAAGAAGGCCAGCCAGGCAAGGCATGCAGCCTGTGGCCAAGCAGTCCCAACAGTGGTGGCCAGGCAGAGGATTGCTGCAGGGTGAAGGCCACCCAACCAGGGATGTGGGGCATATATATGCATGTAGAGACATATACATCTGCAGACCCACAGACGTCCCCAGGGGCTGGCAGCAAAGCCACGTCCAGGTTACACTCTGACCCCAGGGCAACACGAGTGGCCATGCACAGCCGGTCCAGGGCTGAAGAAGGGCCTCCACCTGCTTCTCCAGGGCACTGCATGGGGCACCACGGCACTGGAGTCTGCTGCCACCAACGCCATGGTCCCCACTCATTCCTGTCTCCAAGTCGCTGCTGCCTGGGGCAGGACGGCAGGGGCTCCTGTGATACCAGCCTTCGCAAGGTGCAGCGCTTGGGTCTCAAGCCTCAGGGCAACCAGCCCCAGCATTTGTCACAGGGCCTGGTGGAGAGGGGGTGCCACGTGGGCTAATGAGGAAATGCCCCAGTCCCCCCCTCCCCCAGTGACTCCCCCCAGGCCCAGGTCCAGGCCTCCCCCACAGGTCTATCTAGGTGGGCCTGTTTCTCTTCCACAATGTCACTCCAACCCAGGCCCAACAATGCTCAGCAAAAACCCTCCAAGTCCTGCAGATGGGGAGACTGAGGCCTGAACAGGAAAGGGATCTGCCTGTCTGTGCCAGGGGTGATGGCAGGCCCTTGCCCCAATGAATGGCAGTGATGGGCTCCCTCCAGGTAGGAAGCAGCCTTAACACCAAAGGTCTTACATGCGGCCACACTAGTGCCCTGGTTGGGACTTCAGCGTCTCTGGCAAGAATCTACCCCTGAGATGCTAGCAGGAGGGGAGGGCAGGCCAAGGCACCCTCCCCGGGAAGGTGGCACAGGTTGCAGGGGGGACTAGGATCAAGCAGGTGAAAGCTAAGCGGGGCGCTCGGTGTCCAGCGGCCTGCTGCGGAGGGAGAAGGCGGGACTGGGGCCCAGGCACCTGTGCGCTCCCTAACATCGCCAGCCCTCGCGGACGCCTCACCACTGCCCCGCGGTGCGCGCCTCACCTCCCACTGACTGGGCGTCCGGGTCCGACACGTGCGTAATGGAGAAGCGGGACGCAGACGCGGGCGACACGGTGAAGCGCGAGAAGGGCGCGGCCGGCGTGGAGGGCGCGGCCGGGGCGGGAGCGGCCGGGTCCAGCGCGGTCGCCAAGGCTACCTTGGCCGGCGCCAGCGGAAAGTCGCCGTCCCACTCGAACCCGCCTCCTGCAAGCCGGGCGGCGCGTCACTCGCGTCCCTAGCTGCCGCGAAGGGTCCGCCGGCCCCGCCCCGCCCGCCCGCCCAGCTCACCTCCTGCCGCAGAGCTATCACCCGGGCGGTCGTCCCGCAGCGGCCGGGCGCTGGGCGAGCCGGGGCCACCCGCCAGCAGCTCCAGGGGCGACTCCTTCGCGCCGGGGAAAGGCTCCCCGAGCTCCCGGGTGGGGCTCTCCTGCAGGGGTCAGAGAGGCCGTGGCTCGCCGTCTGCAGCCGCGGCGCTCACCCTCCCCGCACCCGCTAACGGCTCCGATGCACCCACCTGGTCAAAGAGGTAGACGGTGACATCGTCGAAGAAGGACACGGCCTTCTTCTTGCGCTCCAGGTCTTCGCAGAAGGCCTCGGACAGCAGGCTGGGTATCTTGAGCAGGCTGCGCAGGTTGCGCGTGCTCTGGCTGTCGGCCACCACCACTGGCACAGCAGGAGCTTCCTCCTCGCTGTCCTCACTGGGCTCCTGGATGTTGTAGCAGCGGAGCTCCTCATCCGACTCATCGCTGTCTTCGCTGTCCTCCTCCTCCTCCTCAGGCCGGCCCTCTAAGGCTCCACCGTGGCCTGGCAGTGCCAAGCAGAATGGAGTTCTGGGGGTGCCTGAGCCCCCCGTCCGCCCCAGCGGTGATCGCTCTGACAGTTCTGGGGTCCTCTGGAGCTCTGCTCCTTCACCCTCTGAGCTCAGCGGGACTGGGGTCAGCAGGAAAAACTTGGAGTGCTTGGGGTTGGGTGCTGTCTGCACCTCTGATGGACCTTGGAACCCAGGAGACTCTGCCCTGGGACCACTGGGACAGGCATCGGGCTCCTCCCACGGTGGCAGTGCCTCCTTGTGGCCAGTGCCTGGTGCCTCCTGAAGCACCCTTGGCTGCCTAGGACTCGGGGGACTCTTGAAGCCTGGCTGTAGCCCCAGGGCCTGGACCTCACTGTGCTTCTGGGGGTCCACAGAGGGCTCCAACTCCGCATCCAGGTCTGAGAAGTATGCAGAGTCTCTGTAGGGGTTCTTCTCACTGAGGCTTCCAAGGGAAGCAGAGAGCTGTGCATCTGGATCCCCACTCTCACCCTCCAAGGCCAGCCCCACCAAGGCCCCAGGATCACTCAGTTCATGGGCCTCCTTGAGCACAAACTCAGGTGACTCGTAGTTCTCAGTGTCATAGCCGCTGTCCAGGGCACGGGGTTGCCCACCAGGGATGCCAGTGGCCGATGGACTGAAGACCTCACAGCCACCATCACTGGCTGAGGATGGGATGTCCAGTGAATCCAGGGAGTCGGGGGTCCCCACCTGCTTCTGCAGAGAGCGGAAGGCCGGCACTACATCTGGCTTCTCAGCCTGTGGGCCATGGCTGGACAACTCAGTAAAGGCCTCAGTTGTGTCTTCCTCCTCACCACTGGCCACCTCCATTGCAGCAGAGCTGCTGCTGGTGCCCAGGGTTGGGACTGGCTTGGGAACTGTCACCTGGTTGCTGGCAGCAGGCATGGGTGAGGCAGGCAGGGCATCAGGAGCGCTGGCCTCCTCTGAAGGAAGGGGTGCTCCCTCATGGGATGGGGAGGGGATGGAAGGAAAGAGCAGCTGGGGTCCAGCAGAGCCCTCTGCCTCCTGTGCAAGCTTGGGTTCTGCCTGAGAGTTGTCACCCCCACTTACAGCTATCTCTGTGCAGAGGGATGTGACCTGGCACAGATGGGGTGGGCTGAGGTGTCCACCCAGCTCCTGGCCCAGGGAGGCCGATTGTGCAAGCAGGGGCTCCCTAGAGTCCCCCTGGTGCAGGGGTTGGCCCAGCTCAGGGGAGGCCCGTGGGGTCTGGTTTGGGCTGGGGTAGTGGTCTGCACAGGTGCCCACATAGTCTGGGTCCCAGGAGTCTGGGTCTCGCCTGCCACTGTTGTTGTTGGCTGACATGTTGGAGCTCCAGTGTCCACGCTGGCCAGCCCTTTGTGCCTCAGCCTCCCCCAGCTCCTCCCCACGCGGGGATGGGCGGGCCCTGAAGCTCCCCAAAGGGGATGCCCCCAGTGGGTCCTCAAAGAATGGAGGGCAGAAGGCAGCTACACCCCAGTCTGCATCCTCTGCAAGCATGGAGGCCCGGGGCGAGGGGGAGAGCTCGGGAGAGGGCGAATCCCGGGCTCTGCTCCTGCGCTGGTGGTGCTCGCTGCGGCCCCAGGGGCCATCGCCTGGTGGCGCGCGGCTCAGCAGCGGCTCCATGGCCAGCGAGGCCTCGGTGCTGCCGTCGGAGTCGGAGTCTTGGTCGGCGGCAGCACGGGGGCTGGGGGCGCAGTCTGCGCAGTCGGGATCGTGGCCCGCGGCAGGCGCGGCCTCCTCCAGGCGGATGAAGTACTCGCTGCCCAGGGACGGGCTGTGCGCGCTGAGCACGGGCACCACGCCCGGGGGCGCGCCGTCGGGGGCGCACAGCTCCTGCAGGCGCGCGGCAAGGCCCGGGCTCGGCGCGCCCCCCGGCGGCGGGAAGGCGTCGGCGCCGCGTCCGGCCTCCCATTTGTACTCGAAGTTGAGGCCGCGGCTCGTCTCGGTCACCGTCAGCACATCGTCGCCCTCCGCGTGGAAGCCGTCGCCCGCGAACTGCTCCAGCAGCGGGAAGGACGAGGCGGCCGCCAGGTCGGCTGCACTGCTCAGTCCCGGGCCCAAGGCGCCCAGCCCCGAGCCCGCGCCACCCCCGCCGGGCCGCAGCGAGCGCCAGCGCCGCTCGAACTCTTCCTCTGCTTCGGTGGCGCCCTTGGCGCAGAGGTAGGACAGCAGCAGGTGCACCTCCTCAGCCGTGGGCCTCTGCTCAGGCTGCAGCCAGCAGAACTGCATCACCTCGTACCTGCGGGAGGCGCCAATGGGTGAACCCGCCCGCCAGCACCCCCTCTGGAAGCCGTTCCCTTGACTCAGCGGCCTGAGGGCGGCTAGGGGGGTCTGCCACTTACTCCCCCACACTCCAGTCCCTCAGGGAGCCAGCAGTTTGGGAGTTGACACGGTGCTGGGCTCTCCCTTGATCATCCCCCCCCCACTCCCACCCCTCCCACCCCGTTCCAGCTCACAGGTGTGCAGAGGTCAGAGGATGGGGGCAGGGAGAGTTGAGCCATCTGTGCCTGGACTTGGAGCATCCCCCACTTCTCAACCTCCCTGTCAGGGATGGTGGGGGCCTCACCAACGGTCAGACAAGGTCAGTTGCAGCTGGGGCTTGGGCAACTTGAGCTGCTGCTCCCGGACAGCATACGCCAGCACCTGCCGGTCCGAGTGGTGGGGGTAGGGCTGTGCACCCAACTCGAAGAGCTCCCAGATGGTTACACCCAGGGACCTGTAGGGCCAACTACTGTGAGCCGGTACTGGGCATGCTACACAGGACCCCTGGGACAGCTCCCAAAATCCCAACCACTCTCCCTGCTCCAGGACAGATCATTGCACCCTGGCCAGAACCAAGTCCAGCAACCAGGGTGCCTAGTAAGTAAAAGCCAGAATGCTGATGCATGAAGTCCAACCTCTTTATCCCCTCACTGGTTCACTGAGAACCACTGGGTGAGACCAGGAGGGCATGGAGCCCAGGCAGGTCCCAGCTGGCCCAGAGGAGCTGAGGCTGGGAGAGGTATAAGCCTAGCACATCCAAGCCCAGCATGGGCAGGGCTGGGGGCACAGGCAGGGGTGCCCAGGGCAGGAGGGGCTGGGAGAGGGCAACTGGGGACTCCTTCTGGTGGGCCATGGCTTCATCTGGCTCTTTTGGAGCCAGGAAACTAGGGGAGTAAAGGACAAAATTATTCTGGCAATGGACAGCCCTGTCACTGGGGACCCTAGTCAGGGTGCAGGGGTTTGGGCACACCAGGAAGACACCTTGACCGAGAGGTGAGGACAGGGAATGGGAGACAGAGCATCCATGATGGAGGCACAGTTCAAGGGCTTAGGGAAGGGCCCCCTAAAAGTTCAGGAAGGGTGACTAGTCCATGGGGTCGGGCTCTCATGGTCACCAGGAGGGGGACAGAAGCAGAGGCTGGTCCAGTCAGGAATGAGCACCCACCCTTGTGGCAGGACAGCCCCAGGCCTGTGAAAACTGGCGTTTTCCAAGTACGCAGAGCAGCTCAGCCCTGTCCTGAAGGCTGCAGTGCCAGGATGGGAAGAATGCCCTGTGTCCAGCTCAGCGCTGGGGCTCAGTGTGGGGCTCCCAGGCCACAGTCCTAGGAGATCCCCAGCACTCCTCGTCTGCTCTCCACCCCATGTGGCCTGACCTCCACTTCCCCAGAGGCAGACAGCAGCCCACCCAGACCTTCCCAAGCCACAGGTGCCTGGTCCAGGCCCACACCCCACAAGGATGCTGCTGCTAGTGTTGCACTTAAGCATGCACTTTGTTATTGTCCCTCCACCAGTGCAGGGTCCCCAGCCACTACAGCACACAGGCACCTGCAGCCTCCAACACCCCTGTGAGCTCAGCATGGCAGACATGAGCATGTTAAGCATGTCCACTCACACTGGACTTCCCTGGTGTGGCCAGCCTGCATCCCACCCACAAAAGGATGTGGGCTGGATGGCTGGGGCAGCCCAGCAGGCCTGCGTTCATCCTGGATTCATTCTTTCTTTTCTTTTCTGTTTTTTTTTTTTTTTTTGAGATGGGGTCCCACTAGGTTGCTGAGGATCTTGCTGAGTTGCAGGGCTGGCCTTGAACTTGCAGTCCTCCTGCCTCAACCTCTTGAGTTGCTGGGATGACAGGTGTGTGCCTCCGCCCCTGCAAACCCTGCATGCTTATGAGAGGCTTCACTGGCCCCAGGCAGGGCCTGCAGTCCTCCCAGATGCCCTCGCGCTGCGGGGACTCCACTCACCACACGTTGCTGCTCTTGGTCTGATCCACCACAAGCAGGTTGCCGTGCACTTCGTCCACCAGCTCAGGCGCAATCCAGCGCAGGGGCACCCACAGCTGGTCAGCAGTCACGAAGTAGTCTTCCTGCAAGCCCATGGGGATGCTCAGTCCTGCCCAGTGGCAGCGCTCCCTGCTGGCCACACCCGACCCTGCCTTACCCTGTACTTGCAGTGAGACAGGCCGTAGTCGCCAATCTTCACCACCAGGTCTGCTGTGAGCAGGCAGCTTCGCAGGGCCAGGTCGCTGCAGGATGGGAAGCAGGATCAGCGGGGTGTGGTAGGCTGGGGGCACTGAGCACTGAGGGTCCTCTGCCCACACTGGGTGGCTGGCCCCAAGGGTGTTCTGGGCTCCAGCCAGCAGGTCAGCAGGAGGAGGTATCTGAGAGCTGCGCTCCACATACCTACCCAGAGCCCTGGCCTCAGCCCTGCCCTGGGCACTCTGGAGAGACCGCATGGACAGGGCCTCAGTGTGACAATACAAATGAAGATAATGGGGCCAGAGAGGGCCAGAACATGCCTAAGGACCCCATTGAGGGCACTGCCCAGCCAGCACTAGCTCCTCCCATCCTTCTGAGTACCCCTGTTGGCCTGCCCTGCAGGGGCCCTCAGGCCACAGAAAGCCCCACCTACAGGTCTGTGTTTTCCTCCCAGGACCACCCCACTCCTGGTCTGCACTACATCACTACTCTAGCTCCCTGAAAGGTGAGAAGCATGGGGAAACTGAGGCCTGGAGCATTCCAGGGGGTCCTACCAGTGGCCAGAACCCACATTTCAGGACCAGATCCTGTCTTGCCACAAGGGTGGAAGCAGAGGCCCCAGGGCAGGATGGAGCACTCGGGTCACCCCAGAGGAGGAGGCTGACCCTCCTGTCTGGCTGGTGGCTGCATGGGTGTTTAGGGACAGGCAATTGGGCAGTACGGGGTGTGCTGCACCCTCCACCTTGCTGAGGACAGAGCAGCCCCAGCCTGCCCCCTCCCCAGGAGGCGCGTGTCTGTGTGCCCATGCCTGGGGTAGCTGGGGCAGGCGTGGTGGGGTCAGGAGGCTGGCAGCTGCCCTCTTCAACAAAATCACTGATGCTGGAGTTGCCTGTGTCTCCACTCAGCACCAGGATATTGTTGGGGAGGACGGCCTTCGCGGCGTCCGGGCTGGCAGGGGCCACTGATCCATCGCTGCTTCTTCCAGCAGTCCCCCAAGGCTGGGCGGGGCAGGGCAACATCCTGGCCTGTCTTTCTGACTGATGCAGGACAGAGCCGTCCCTAACCCTACCCTGGGCCAGCTAAGCCCTCCCTTCTTGCCTTGTGGGAGGCAGGGCAGGGCTGGCTGAGCACTCCAGGGCAGCACCCAGGCAGCTGACAGTGTTTTCTTCTCTGGCCCTCCCGCAGAGCAGGTTGTAAACCCCAATCTTCCTGGCTTAAAGAGCCAAGAATACTCTCGCATGGTGGCTGCTCAGTACGACAGAGGTGGCCCAGGAAGTGCAACCCCCAGAGGCCCTTGTGAAGGTGAGGGGGCCGGACCCGAAGAACCCATCCAAGGGTTACAACAGAGCAGGGCCCAGCCGACGGGCTTCCTGGCCATGGCCCAGCCCAGCCTCTCCTGCCTGCCCCTCACCTGTGCACGTAGTTGTTTCGATGCAGGTGCAGGACGCCACAGGCCACCTCACAGGCCATGCGCTGCAAGGTCAGGGGGTCAGGTGCCATGGACTCAGTCACCCGGCAGCTCCGCAGGTAACCCTTGAGATCCCCCTGCTCAGAAGAAGTGCATGCTGTCACCTCCGGGGAGTGACCACCAGTGCAGGCCTGCTGCCCTGCTCCTGACAGCCCCCAATGCCCACCCTCCCCACCCACAGCCCATGCTGGGCTGGGCAGGTCTGAGCTAGGGCTGCCCACTAGCCACCGAGCAGCAGCTGCCCAGGGGGAGCCCCTGCACCACACCCACAGCAGCTGGCTCTCAGTACCATGTTGTTTCTGGAGAGGGATATGTGCCCCAGGGATGGGTCAGCCAGGATGTCCCTGGGGTGGCCCCTCACAGAATGCTTTCTCTAAACTGGTCCCATGGGGTCTTATAGTGCTGTGTCCCTTTGGATGGTCAAAAACATGGGCCCAAGTGGATTTGTTCACTGCCACACAAGCCAGGAGGAACAAGGGTCTGGTGACCAGAGGATCAGCTGGCAGCCCTGAAGAGTCCAGCTCCAGGAAGCTCAGACACCAGGAGTCCAGGCCCCAGACTGGGAGGGCCTGCGTCCTGCCAGAAGCCAGCTCTGTCACAGACAGCCTCAGCATGGCATGCTGCACTCAGTGCCGGAGCTGTGAAGGGAGCCCAAAGGGGGCTTGGGGGCACAGGACTCAGAGCAGCTGGGAAGTGACCAGTCCCAGGCCATCAAAACTGAGTGTGGCACTGCAGGGAGGGTGTGAGCCCCGTGGCTGGCCAGGACGCCTCGTTGCTGAACCCCAGCCCCAGGCCCACACTCCTGTGCCCCACAGCCATCCCCAGGGCTAGCAGATCACCCTCTGCACAGGCCACCTCTGGGACGTGGTGCAGCAGGGCCTCCTGGGGCTCCACCTTAGGGGGCTGCGAGGTCCAGGGGCGGGGGTAGCACTATCCACTGCTCAGGCAAGAGAAGACCTCAGCTGAGCAAAGCCCCCCACATCTGGTAACAGAGGGACTCGAGGGGCAGAGCAGCCCCTCTCCCAGACCACCACTCACCAGCGGGCAGAGCTCCATCACTAGCAGGTAGGGCGTCACCTCGGCGCACTGGGCCAGGCACTGGAGCAGGTTGGTGTGCTGCAGGGCCCTGCAAGAGCCCACAGGCTGCCTGGCACATGGGGCAGGGTACGGGGCAGCCAGAAGCCAACCAGGAGCTGGCCCACCCTCCCCAGCCCACACCCAACCCTCCAGCCTTCTGCCCACTGGTGCCACCCACCTGTAGGGCTGCGCCTCCTCCAGGAATTGCATCTGCTCCTGCACACTGGCGCTCACCTTCAGTTCCTTCACCACCACCTGCGTGCTGCTGGCACCCGAGTGGACCTCCCCCAGGAACACCTGCCAGGCATGCGCATCACCCTCCCCTCCAGCTCAGCTGGTTCTTCCTCCACCCCATCCCTCAGGACAAGTCATGTCTGCGCTGTCTCCCTTTCCTCCTCTGCAGAACGGGTTCCCAGGGAGCCTCTCTGACTGGAACATTTTAAGCATGTGTCCATTCCCCAAGGCCCCTGCTTTCTGGCTCTCTGGGGGTCCACAATGAGGGAGAGGGACCCAGATGCTCCATCCAGGCTGAGGGTCAGAGGAAGATGCTCCCTTCCCCTGGCAGCTCCTGGGAGAAGCAGACCTGTGCCCCTGCCACCCCCACCCACCAGCCCCATGAGCGCGCTCACCTTCCCGAACCAGCCATTGCCAATCTCCTTCAGGTACAGGAGGCTGTGCCGGCCTAGGTCCGTGGACTTGAGGAGCTGCACTGTAAAGGGCGCGGGGCTCAGGACCACTCCCCCTCCCCCACCTCCCCATCCTCCTTACCTGTCCCTCCAGGCCTGTCCTGGGGAGCTGCCCAGAGTCCCCCAGTACCAGCCACATAAGAAAGAGGCCATACCTGGGGGTGGCCATCAGGGCCCAGGGTCCCTTAGGAGCAGGGGCAGCTGCTGCCCAGGAGAGCCATCAACCTGCAAGCTCCATCCAGACATGTCTCTGGGGAAGGACTCCCAAAGCTTCCAGGACACGCCGGGCCAGAAACAAAGGCCCTGCAGCTAGAGCTGCCACACACACAACCCCAAGCAGGCAGTGTGGCTAGGGCAGGAGGCTCACACCGAGGCTTGGGGAGGACACTAGAGCAGCACACCCCCACCCCTGCCACAGGCTGGCATCCATCGCCAGGCACTCCAAAGGCTCCTTTGTTGGGGGCTGCTTGGCACAGCCCTGTACGGGGCACACTGGGCCCTTTCTCCCTGCAGGCCAGGCTTGGGTGAGGTCAGCAGGCAAGAAGGGGCAGTGTGGGTCTGGGAAGAAGGGGCTGTGCCCACTCATACCCGAACAGATTCCCTGCATTCTGCTCCCACGCCAACAGCCTGGAGGGCACAGGGGTCAGGGCTGAGCCTGGCTGCCAGGAAAGCTCAGAGCCCCAGGGAATGTTGGCTTGATGCAGACTTTGGGGCGGGGGCCCACAGGCCCTGTGTCCTGGGCTTCTCCCCGGCACCCCATTGTGTCCGGACACCCCCTCCCACCTTGGGGACTCAGGACCTCACTGTCCCTGTGCAAACTCAGGGGTCCTGCTGTGGACACAGGGCAGCCACGGAGGCAGGAGTCTTACACTGGAGCAGGGGTAGGCCAGGGGCTGAGCCATTCTCTGCCATCTTGAGACGGGGGAGCCCACATTTCTGATCTCAGAGCCTCAGCCTTACCTAAGACTGTTCCTTCTCCAGGAGCAAAGTGCTCCCAGATGGCCCTGGTCCTCTCTGCACAGGGCTCTGTGGCATCCGGAAAGGCTGGGCCCGTGCAGTCAAGCCCACCTGCCCCTTTGATGAGGTATGGAGAGCTGCAGGCTTCAGGCCGGTGGACAATGTGCTCATGACCTGGAGCCCTGGTCCAGACTCCTGCCTGAACAGTGACCTCTCCTCCAGGAGGCCTGGGGCTGAGGGACAGGCATGGAACCTCTAGCCTAGGCCCTCTCAGGGTCTGCCCTGCAGGCCTAGCCCCACACCTTGAGCACCTGGCATGCAGGCTGGCATGGCAGGAGCACCAGTGCGAAGCCAGCAGGCCCAGGGCAGGGCAGGTGATGGGCTCCTCACCACGGAAACCAGCCTCTGCGTCCACAGAGCCCCCACGGGGCCAGCAGGGCACCCCCCAACCTGACATCCCTCCCCTCAGGGTTCCTGGAGGTCCTTGGAGTGGCCAGCAGGGGACTGCCCTTGGATAGAACTTCCAGGCAGGGGGGCTTGAGAGTGAGGCCATGGAGGTGACTGGAGGCCAGGGACCCCATCCCTGCTCAGGACAGAACTATGTTCCAGAGCCTCCTCCATTTGCCATCATCTCTGGAGCCCAGGCCTCATGCCCAGGGCACAGGGGACAGACCCCAGGTCAAGGGCAAACAGGGTACATGTATCACTCCCAGCCCAAGAAAGGCACAAGAAGAGCCCGTGCCCAACCTGCACCCACTGAGTAAGACCTGGACTCTCCCACCACCCCATTCCATGCCGGAGTGAAGTCAATCCCTGACCTCGCTTACATAGTCCCACAAGAGCCCCTTGCCCAGGTGCAGGCACAGTGAGAGCCCTGGTTCCTACAAGGTGGGGCCCAAAGAGGTGGGTGTCTGGGGTCAACCATTCTGGAATCAGCAGAGAAGGGTGGCCATCCCAGGGCCAGAGAGCCCAGGCACCTTGCCCACATCACCAACCCTCTGCATATCAGCCCCCAGGTGAGGGTAGCAGGCAGGGCTGTCCCCAAGCCTGTAGACAACTAGCACCCTGGTCCAGAAGGGTTGCACACAGCCTTGGCCACAGTGCAGTCAGGCAGTCCAGTGTGCGTCCCCACTCCTGCAGCTGGATCCTCGGGCTTCCCCAGGGGACCTGGCTCTGACCCCAGGACACGAGGGAGGATGATGAGCCCGGCCCCCGTTGCCCTACCTGTTCCACTCACCTGAGCGGCCAGGCTGCTTGGCCATGGGCAGGGAGACCTCGGTGAGTGGCAGGACATACACATCGGGGCCGTTCTGTGCTGCCACGGTTGGGGAGCCCTGCGCCGAGCAGTCGGCCACACATTCCTCCCCCTCGGCATTCTCAAACTCCTGTGGGTCAGGCAGCACGCGCCGTGAGCTGGGTCCAGGAAGGGCCAGAGCCAGGGTGGGGGCACCTGACCTCAATTTGGGACCCACCCCTGGGCCCCAGCTGTCTGTCCCCCATCCTCTTGCAGAGCTCTAGCTCCCTGCCCACCAGACACCCCAGGACACTCAGCCTCCATGGAAAAGAAGCAGACCCTGGGCCACCTGGGCCAGCCTCCTCCAAGGGAAGGGGCTTGGAGGCCCAAGGGGCAGAGGTGAGGGGGCAGAGGCCAGATACCCTGGCCATCCAGCCAGACCTCAGCACCTCTCATCCACCCCTTCACTCAGAAGCCCCTCACTCCTGGGTCCTGCCAGTGATGCCCTCTGCCTGGGGCAGCCTTGGAGACAGGGGCTCCATCACCCACCCTTGCAGCCAAAGTCATCTGGGAGAAGCAACTGAGTGCCCCTCCCTGATCTGGCAAGATGCGATGGACCCACTGCAGTCTTCACCCAGTGGGCACCTGGCCCCTACCCCTGCACAGGCAGGCGGCCCCTGGCCTCCACTGGGCTGCACTGCTCCTGGGACCTCCAGGCTCCTCACGGACCTGCCGCGGGGCAGCTCCAGGCTGCCCCTCCTGGCCAGTCAGCTGCCCTGCTATCTGGGGCAACCCAGAAGGGGCCGGAGCACATTCCGGAGGGGAACCACAGCCCTGGGCACCTCCCAGGCTGGATTTAAAACAATAGCAGCACATCCCAGAGCACACAGCCCAGCCTCTCCCAGCCACACTGTCCCACCCGCCACCCCAGTGCCCAGGTGGGAAGAGACCAGGGGTCCAGGGACTTCTTGAGAAGCTGTCACCTGTCCAGCCACTCTGGGACCTGTGTCCCTGTGGACAGATAGCTGGACGAGGAAGGACTCCTTTCTTTTCCTGGGTCTCCGTGTTCTCGCAGTAATGAAGCAGGTGGGCTCTGTACTCCCACAGGCCAGCAAAGCCTGCACTCCGACAAGAGCCACCTTGGGACAGGGAAGGGGGCTGGCGGCTGTGGAGACTCCCCTGCCCCGGAGACCACAGAGAACCATCTCATGGCCCTCTGACCCACTGGCCTGGGCTTTGCAGGTGCCCATTCCACCACCTGGGTGGGCCCTGACTCCAGTCCATTACCTGCCGTGGTGGCCTGGGGGCCCGCTGGGTTCTGCGAGCAAAACAGGTGACCAGGTAGCACAGACTGAGCATAGGGCCTGCCCAGCTACCCCAGCATAGCTCCCAAGGGGGAGCCCACTGTGGAGGCAGGCCCACCCACCGAGGCACGCTGGTGCCGGAATGTTCCGGGCACCATGCTCCCAAGGAGGCGAGGAGGGCACGGGTAGGAGGGGCTACTGCCGGCCCTGTGGGAGGCCTTATTCTCCTGGGCCCCGGGGGGGGGGGGGGGGCTGCTGCACAATGGCCCCTCAAATTCCGCCCCTGACACGTGACCTTGAGGACCTGGGCTCAGGATCCTCCAGAGAAACTCACAGCCTTGCTGGCCAGCCCACTGTGTCCCCAGTGGGGACACCTGGGCAGGAGCACTGCTACTAGGCCCCATAGGTGATGAGGGCTCAAGGGTTCGGGAGGGAGAGGAAAGGCCATGCCATGCTGCTCACCTGCCAGGTGGGCCAGTGGGACAGGTGGAAGCTTGCTTGGCCTCCCTGTGTGACATGACGTTATGGGGCAGGGAAAGGAAGGTGCTGGGACCCTAAAACTGGGGTGTGAGTCACCCAGTAGGAAGTGCCTCTGGAGCATGGCCAGGGCGCTGTGCTGGGCCCCAGAGGGCCCTGCTATCCTGGCCTCTCCAAGCACAGGAATCTGACCTCCTCCCAGCTGGACTCCCTGCGTGGGCGCTTGAATGGCCAGGCCTCAGGGTACAATGTGCTGACCCGCAGGATCGTGGCCCCCTCCAGCCTGGGCGGCGCCCGTCCTTCCTGTGCAGAGCCTGTCCTCCCTGTGGGGTGGGCCGGGGGACTTGCAGGGTGGGGTGGGCACCCCCAGGGATGACCCTCGGTCACTGTCCCCGGAGGGGAGGCCTTGGCTCTGGAGTCTGCCTGCAATGGCTAACTCGGTGAAGGCCACTGGGCCCTTGGAAGAAGCCCACAAGCAGCAATGGCCACAGTCCCTGAGAGCAGGTGCCCTGGCTTTCAGAACCTGCATGCCTCATCTCACTGGGCAGAAGTACCAAAGCAAGACAGTCCCGGGGCCAGGGATACATGTCTACTTGGCCTTGGTTTCCCTCTGATGCGATGAACAGGGATCTGAGGATTCCCACAGGGAAGGCACCCCCACACCAGCTCAGTAGCCCTTGATAGACCCTCAAGGTCCCCCTCAGCCACCCCGCACACTGACAGACCCAACGATGAACTGGGATGGGACAGCATGAGGCCATGTCCCTGCAAAGGGCACCTGAAGTGGGGGACACAGTGGCTGGGGTTGGCAGATTCCAGGCCAAGGGTCTAGAAGGTCCCAGGCAGCCCTGGGGAAGCCTCAGGCACCCAGCAGCCACCTTAGTAACCCCGGGAGGGAGGGTGACTCAGGCCGAGTGGCCATGAAGGGCGCTGGGGACGGGGACAGCCCTAGTGGCCACCTCACCTTGAACCCAATGCCACCCTTCTTGCAGCACAGGCAGGCCAGCATGAGGACGACAACAGTGAGGAGTCCTGAGAAGGACACGGCCACCACAGCGAGGGACGACGACCAGGAGAGCTCACCGAGTGGGGCGCCGTCTGCCAAGAGAGGAGCGTGAGGGGCAGCTGGGCACTGCGCTTAGCACCCACCCGCCCCACTGTGGAGGTCCACCCAAGTCCCTAGCCTCCCGTGACTGGTGCAGGGATAGAGGGGCTGACCCCGCCGGCCAGAGCCTGCCATCCTGGGGCTGCCCGCTGGGTGCCACCCTGAAGTCACCATAGGACATGATGTTGAAAAAGTGGCCAGAGCAGGCCCAAATCCCAATCTGGGGGTCACAGATGCCCCTGGGGAGGTAAGGGCCCCGGGGGCTGGGGGGGTGACTCTCACGGCCCTTCTTTCCTGCACTTTGGTCATCCCACTTTGCCCTGTGAGGCTGGGAGGGGGTCGCAGACCCTGTCAAGCAGAGGAGATTGTGGAGTTGGCTGCTGGCCTCTGGCCACAGGCTGGGCTTTGGACAGCTGGAGCTTGGGTCCCTGAGGCCTGGCTGGCCTCCAAGGTATGATGACCCATAGACCCTGCCTCTGCCGGGCAGCAGAGCTCTTCCACACTCCAAGACGACCCCGACTGGACCCTCCACCAACACCTCTGCCACTTCTGTCCAGGGGCAGCAAGGACCCCTCTTCTGCAGGACCTGGTTCACACGAGCCTCTTCGTCCCAGATTTGGAAACCCAGGGGCCCAGGACAGCATGACATGCCCATCTGGCTCCCAAGTCAGGACTCCCAACAAAGTCAGTTTGGGGAGGCTCATCTGGTCTGACGGCCTCCAAATGGCAGGTGAAGGCCAAGCCCACACATTCCCTGGACACGGGGCTCAGAGCTGGAGGCTCCACCCTGGGCCTGCCCCTCCCCATACAGGGCTCCAATCCACACCCACCCGGGGCCTCTGCCTACTGTCTCCCTTTGCCCCTGGAGGTTTTCTGGACCACCCAGCTCCTCTGGCCACTGAGCATCCTCAATTTCTCAGCTGCAGACAGCTGCCCCCTTGCAACCCTGTGGCCTAACCCAAGACCCCCTGAAGGAGCAGCCATTTCTACCCGCTGGTGAGGAAGTGTTTCAGCCAGGCGAGGGCCACTGTGCTCCTGCCAGGTCTTCGGCCTAATGGGGCATCTGGGAGGACTGCCCGGAGGCGGTGTGAGCCTGGGGGCCTGGAAAGACAGCAGATGCAGGCTGGGCGTCCCACTCAGCCCTCCAGACCCCCCACAGCCAAGCCTGGGGCAGAGGGGCCTTGGGCAGCCATGTTGGGGACAAGGCAGTGCAAGGGGACAAAAGGGTAGTGCCAGCCAGCAAAGCCTGCAGGTGGAGACCCACGCAGAGGGCAGCACACCCAGCGCCATGTCCCCACCCTGCAGGCCCAACGTGGACCCCACTGCGGGGCCTCCACAAGAGAGGCTTCAGGATGGGTGTGTGCGTGCATGCGTAAGCGTGTCACACGGATGAACCACCCAACCTGGCATAAGCACCACTGTGTTCCCATCCCGGGCAACACATGCGTGGACATGAAGGCGAGCCCCAGGACTGTGCCGTTGCCATGGTGACCCCTCCCTTCTCCATCTGGTGCTGAGGGTTGTCAGCAGCTCCCCTCCCACCCTCCCTGCCTGCGTGGGACAACAAGGCTGATGGCCTGGTTCTCAGAGATGGCAGTGGGCCCTTTGGGGCTACACAACTGTGTGCTGGCAGGAGCCATCCCAGGAATCTGGTGCTCAGCCTCACCCAGCCACCTGCCTTTCCTGACCACCAAGGCTGCCAGCCCCACATGCCGACCTTTGGAGTCTCAGGGGTGGGAGGCAGACAAGGGAGTCAGCTCAAGCTGGCGAGGGGCATGAGGAGGCTGTGGGCTCCACCATTCAAATCCAAGGCTGATGGCTTTTGCTGCCAGGACAGGAGGGACCACAGCCCCCACCAGTGGCTTCAGTGGGAGACTCTTCCCTCAGAATCATTCCCACCCCTTTTACAGACAAGGACACCGAGGCCCAGGGTGGCCTCTCATCCTCTCCTTCCCATCCATGGCCACAGGGTGCCTCCCAGGGAGAAGGCAGTTCCAGGGCTGCAGGCTGGCTGGACCCTGGGTCCCACCTGCCCCAGGCCACCCTGACACCCATGGCTAAGGCCCTGAGAGTATGTGCCAAGTCATCTCAGCAGGGCACCTGCTGCCTGGCCCACTGGGGGTCAGATCCTAGGGCAGAAAAGGGACTGGCCCCAGACACCAAGGGCCAGGCAAAGTGCTCTGGGGCCCCTTCAGCACACGTGTACCTACACGTGTACACACACCCAACCACACGTGAAAACTTGGACAGACAGTGTGTACGTTAGCCCACATACGTGAGCATGCTCGTGGATATGTGTGCACATATTAATAACATACATCCGTGTGCACACGTATGCACACATACCATATCATGTGCACTATCAGGGCATTCCCTGGTTTGAATCTGGGCACCAATATGCCCTGAGGGAAGGGCAGGCCTGGCCTTTTACAAGGCTTCACAGACAGCTGTGCAGAAGCCAGGCTGCAGGGCAGAGACTGTGGGCAGGGAAGCCAAGCACGGCACCTTGGAGCTGGCATCTTGGAGCTGACCCCAGACTGAGGATGTGGAGGGAGGGGGCAGAGGCGGCTGGCAGGAGATTTAGTGCCATTTATCAAATAAGAGCGTCAAAGGAGCCACGCTGTCCTGTCAGCCAGACAGGGAAAGGAAGCCCAGGCTATAAAATGCAGGACACCAGGGGATTCCGGAGGCCCAGAGGTGATACCTGCACACATAGACCTCCCAGCTCTGTCCACCAGGTGCCTTGGAGCACAGACCTCCAAACCACCCCTCTGCAGTGCATTTCCGGGGTGCTTTGCCACCCAAGGCTCCCATACGGCTTGCAGGTCCCAGAACCTTGTGCCCAGGAAGACCAGTTACATGTGGCTTTGTTGCTGACCCATTGCAACAAACATCAAGCACTTGCCATACAGGCTTCTCCCAGACACCCCAAGCCTTGCTCGGGCCACCAGTCTTTCAATCCTATGCACCCTGCATTGAAGGCCGCTTCAAACCATTTCCCCACCCTGGTCCCCCAACCCCCACCCTGGGAGCAGCCCCTGCCTCATACCCTCTGCCTGCTGGGTGGGTGCAGGACAGGGCCACAAGGGGAGTGGTGGTGCCCGCAAGCACTCGTGTGACAGGCAGCCCCATCAGTCCTCGGGTGACACTCAGGAGGGAAGGGCTGGGCCTGTCACTGGCCAGTCTTGGCCTGAGGGCACGGTGGCATGACCATCCACTGATTCTGGGTGAGCTGCTTGTCTGGGGTTGGTGGAGTGGCCAATTCACCTTCGAGGTCATCTGCCTGTATAGCTGGGCCAGGCTGAGCCCTCGAATCCATTCAGACACTGTCCTGTTCTGGGAGCGAGGGGCCAGCTCTGCTGAGATGCCAGAGGGAGAATACAGAGGAAGGCCAGATGGAGGAGGGCAGGGCCAAGGGGAGGAGGACAAGGAGGTGGACAGGGTGCCTGCAAGGAGTAGCCCACCTCCCGCCTGGCCCTGCCCTCTAGGTGTGGCCCTGCCTGTGAGCTCCACCCACCCAGGCACGGCCCCACCTCACCTGTGAGGCCCAGTCCACACCTGGGCAGCCTGCCCCACCCTTTTGAGTGGCCCAGAGTCCAGGTGGCTGGGGTCAGCAGTTCCTCCCGGTCCTGGCTCTGCATGAACCATTTCAGGTTCAGCCACTGGGTCCTCCTGCATGACCCTCAAAGCCCACCAGGTGGCACTCTCCAGCCACTTTACACGCGTGGCTCAGTGGGCCCAGAGCCCCTCCAGGAACACTGCAGGTGACAAAAAGCTGGGGACAGGGGCCACTTGAGGGGTGCAGCTTGGGAACCCGAGTTTGGGGTGCTGCAGATGCCCAGCATCCTGGCACAGCCCTTCCTGAAAGCCCTGCTGGGAGTCTGCTGGGTCCCACTCCATCTCGGCTAATACCCTGTGCAGCAGAAGGAACCCCAAGGCTCTGCCCGCCCTGCTCAGGGGATCACAGGCCTCCCTGGCTGCTCTGTTGCACCTGATGCTCTAGCATAAACCCTCTCTGTCACCAAGGAACCCTGAGTCCTGTTCCCAGACACACGGGGAAGGCCAGAGAGCCCAGAGATGACACCCTGCCCGTATGGCCCAGCAACCCCCATGACAGGTCCCCCTCTGAGGGCCCTGAGGAGGGGCAGCAGCCCCAGGGCCTCAGTTGGTCCTGGACGCACCACTCGGCCAAGCCCAGTGCTCTGAGCTTGGGCAGGGGTTGCTGGGTCGGGGGCCTTTCAAACAAAGGACTGAAACACCTCCTGTGTCTGGGTGGCAGGGGTCCTGCCCCTGCTCTGCACATGCTGGGGTCTTCTCTCAGAAAATGGGTGCTCTGGGCCAGCACGGCCCGCACTGTGACATCTTGGGTCTCCTGGCCTTAGCAGCCACCTGCTGCCCTCTGCAGGACCAGCTGCATGCAACAGCCTCAGGGGAGGGGGTGAGTCTGCCCAGCACCCATCAGCCAGGAAATCCCTGCCAGCTAGGAGGGGGCATGGGGACAGAGGTCTGTATTTCAGCACATCCCTGGCTCAGAAGTAGCTGACTCTGCCATTGCCCGGCTGTGTACCAAGCTTGGTGTCCCCATTGGAACAATGGGGTCCCTTGGCCCCAGGATTGCTCAGTTCACTGCATGGAACATGACAGAGAGATATCACCCCTTGATGTCACTGGGACACCCCAGACCACGCAGGTAAAGACCCTGCCCTTCATCCATCACGCTCAAGGCATGCATGGTCTTCTGAGCCCTGGGGTGGCTCTACCAGGGGCTGACCCCCTCCCCCACTTCAGTGCAGCACCAGGTGGGGGAGGTGTCCTTTGCTGAGCTTGTGGCCCCAAACCTGAGCCCCACGATGGTCAAAGGGCCGCTGGCAAATGCCCCCCATCGCATGCGAAGGATGAGCCAGGTTGGAGCACACATGCTTACAACTGACCAGCTGGCATGTTCCTCCACCATCTGACCCTCCTAACATGTCCTCAAACTTGGCCCAGTTAACACTGACCTTCTGGCTTAGTGGGGAGGCCAGACGCAGCGACCCCACAGCCGTCCCAGCATGCAATGGGAGACAGGAGTGACAGGTGCTCTGAGCCCTGTGCTGGAGCAGAGCATCAGAGTGGGTGGCAGAGGGGATACAGTGGCAGACCCTGCTGCCCGCCTGGACACATGTATGCATTCTCTGGATTGACAGGCGTGGGAAACCTGCTGTCACCTAGAGCCCTAGGGCCTGGCAAACTGCTCCCTTGAGAGACTCACAGGGTTGGACGCAGCCCCAACACCCAGGGTGGGGGGCCCCTTTCTGCACCCCTGGTGCCTGGTGTCCAGGGACACAGAGCAGCACTGGCTGAGGACAAGGGCACTCATCCTGCTCCATCCTCATGCCAGACCCCTCTCCAGGCCAGCCTCACCCTCCAGAAGGCCCTGGAAACATCATGACATGACCAGCCCTGAGGTCCATACACTGGGTGAGGCTGACGGTGGCCCTGCTGCCTGAGCCCTTGGCCACTGCTCAGTGATCCCTTGCGGTAGGGGCCTGCTCACCTCCCAGGCCAAAACTGCAGAACCGCAGCTCCCAGTGGCCCCACGTCCGAGGAAGCCTTGGACAGGTCGCCTGACCTGCTCTGCAAGAGTCTAGCTCCACATGAGTGTCCCCAGGACCAAGGCCCCACACGGCTGCTCTGAGTGCTGGGATATTCTGTGGGGTCTGCATCCACTCCCCACAAACCTGCCCAGATCTGCTGCTGGACAGCTGTGCACACCAGTGTCCTCCAGGCCCTCAGCCCCTCCTCAGTGTCAACCCAGAAATAGCCACCCACACCCCCAGGAGCCCCGGACTGCTGCGCCTTGGGGAGGGTGAGGTTCCACCCCTGTGGGCCTCCTTTCCTCTGGACCTGGCCCTCAGGTCTCCAGGTGCCTGTTGGATGCACCACGTGCCCCGAATGAGGAACAGGTCCCAGAGCAGCTTTGTCCAGCTCAGAGACACTGCCCACAGTGAGTACCACCAGGCCCAGGACCCCCCCAACCCTCCCCATCTGGGCCACCTTCTCAGGCAGTGCCCAGGAGTGAGGGGCAGCTCCCAATGGGCCCTGGGGAAGGTTCCTGCTACATAGCTGTTGGTGCCTGCACGCACCCTTATAGTGACGTGGGGCTGCTCCCCTGCTTTAGGTGTCCCCTTGCACAGAACCAGCCTGGCCCACACCCCAAGAATGCTCCCAAATTGCCCCCAAAAAGGTGGGGATAAGCAGCACTCCAGGGACCTGGGCTAGAAGCGGGCCCATCTGGAAGCCCTCCCCTCCCCACTGCCACCAGCTGTTCAGGACCCCAGATGGGCAGGGCCTGCACCCCCTAGGAGGGGCCTCTGCAACCAGGAGACCATAGAGGCCTGGGAGGTTGGTAGCTGGGGAAAACCCCAGGGGCCTCCCTGAGAACAAGGGACTAGGACTGGGGCCATGCTCAGGGTTGCATCCCCATGAGAAAGGAATCGCATGAGTCAAATGCATCCATTATAAAGCACACCTTGGACAGAGCTAGGAGGGAGAGAGAGGAGCAGAGAGAGAAAGCCTGGCTTTCCAGCAGCTATCATGGCAAAAGACTGTGATAGATAAGTGGAATCACGTGGTGCTATCCCCAACTCAGAGGAGAAGCGAACAGCTCCAGTGGGGGAGTCCTAGGGGAGGAGTCAGCCACCACGAAGGCAAGCTGTGCTGGGCAAACCTGCCGACCATCCTCCCCTCCCTCCCCGGAGTAACAAGACGCTCCGCTTGTCTAAGTCAAGTACAGCGTAGTAAAAGCGTCGTAAAAGAAAATAGTAAACATTATCTTTGTCCTTTGAGTTTTTGCAGTGCTGGGATGGAAGCCAGTGCCCACACATGCTAAACAAACACCCACCACCCACCGAGCTGCACCCCGGCCCCACGAACACCCCACCACCGAGTTCCTGGCCTAGGTTTCTTTCTTTTCTCTCTCTCTCTCTTTTTTTTTTTTTTTAAGAAACAGAGGGACAGTGAGCGAGAAAGAATCAATTTTATTTAGTTTTTCATGTGGTTTTTGTTGCTCTTACACTTCATTCCGAACATGATGCTGGAGCTCGAACCCGCATCCTCGTGCACATGCCAGGCAAGCACCCTGACCGCTGGGCCCCCACTCCAGTCCAGCCCTCAGGTTCCTTAATGGAGGATTTTGTGTGTGGTGCTGAGGACTGAACCCAGGGGCGCTTTACCACTAAGCCACAGTGCCAGACCTTTTTGTTTTTATTTTGAGACAGGGTCTCCCTAGCCTTGAACTAGGCTCCTTCTGCACCAGCCGGGCCAGTAGCTGGGATTATAGGTGTGCACCACAGCACCTGGCTTAACAGAGGATTTTTTAAGCTAAAAATGATGGAAGGAATCACAAAAGAAAAGATAGAAGGGTTTGGCTACATAAAAATGTGTGATGGTGGGCTGGAGCGGTGGCTCAGTGGTTCCGGTGCTTGCTTCACATGCACAAGGACGCAAGTTCAAACCCCAGCACCATGTACACAACAAAGTGTCAGAGCAACGAAAAGTCTCATGAAAAACTAAGTAAAATTAATTCATTCTCTCTCTCTCTCTCTCTCTCTCTCTCTCACTGTCCCTCTCTCTTAAAAAAACAAAAAACAAAATGTGTGATGGGCCCTGGGTTCAGTGGGCCACACCTGTAACCCCAGCTACGTACTCAGGAGGTTGAGGCGGGAGGGGGAATGCAGGTTCAAGGCCAGCCTCGGCAAATTAGTGAGGCCCTGTCTTGAAACAGAGAGGGCTGGGGTGCAGCTCAGTGGTACAGCCCTTGCCTCACATAGGTTGCAAAAAGAGCCTGGAGGTTGGAAGCCTCCAAATTCAAGGCCCACAGCTCAGCAGAGAAATGGCTTGAAGAGAGAGGTCAAAGCGCTGAGCCCTTCTCGCACACCGCGTGTAAGAAGGCCCCACGCGCTGCTCGGCTCCCCACACAGCCTGCGATGTGGAAGCCAGAACAGCGTCCTCCAGAGCCGCCACCCAGTGGAGTTGCTGGCTTCTTGTCCAGGACACAAATGAGTGAAGGCTGCAAGAGCGAGCGGCCTGGCCACGAGGACAGCCTGGGCCCTTTCTGAAAGGAAGCGGCACACGTCGGTGAAGAAGCGCAAGGCCCTCTGCACGCGGGATGCGAGGACGACTGTGGTGCTCCCTCGACTAGCACCCAGCACCCAGCACCGTGCGCCTCCAGCGTCCAGACAGGCGAACCCAGAGGCAGAGTCGCAAGGGGCCGCAGAGGGGACAGAGCTCCCCCAGAGTGACGGTGTTCTGGAACCAGACAGAGTGGTGGCTGCGCCCTCTGCCAACATCTCTGGTGCCACTGACTTGTCTACTTGAGACAGTGGAAATCTGGGTTCAGCTGGGCACATTCCCCACAGGGACCAGCCTGACACCCGTGTCCACTCCAGGTCTGCATCTCCCAGGAACCCGTGGCTAGCCCTGCCAGTCCCAAGGTACCCAGGGAGCTCTGGCTCTCTCCACACCCAGGTCCCCTTCCTCCCCAGCACCAGGGTGTCCTCAGCCTCTTCCTCGCCGGTCCCCTCACAGACAACACCCAAACCCTCCTGGAACAGGGACCTGTCCACAGCAGATGATTGTCCTAGAGACCCCTTCCCAGGGCCCTACCTGGGCCAGATACCTCTGTTGCTCACACTGGGGGGGTCACCCCTCATCCAGTGTTGGTCAGGGACTGTAGGTCCCTGAGGACACAGTGTGGCCATCCCACACTCTCAGCCAGGCCCCATCCCACCACCACGTGATGGGTGAGCCACAGGGACCATCAGCCGCTGGCCAAGCCAGGCTGAGCCATCTGAGCTCCTGGCACCAGCCCCGCCCCCACCTGGTGATGCAAACGGGACTCACTCAGGAAGGAACTGGCGTAACCCAGCTGAGGGGGCACGAGCTGAGGCGATGCAGGCACAGATCCACCCGCCCAGGTTGGGGCCAGTGCCCAAGGGTGTCCAGCATTTGTCACAGATGCCGTCTTCCAGCTCCCACTGGAGCAGGAAGCAGGGCAGGGGAGGAGGGAGCCCTGTCCTCAAGCCCCAGAGCACCGGGCACTGGGCAGGGCTCTGCAAAGTGCACCCCAGCCAGACTCAGAGGGGAGCAAAATCCCTGAGCGGGGAAGAGCCCCCTCCCCAGGTGTAGATGTGGGAGATGGGCCGACGCTTGAGTGGCAGGGTCAGGGCAGCAACAGGCAGACCCCACTGACCCCTAGGCAGGGGAGAGGTAGCTTGAAGGGCACTGAGAGAGGAGGCTGTGCCCTGAAGTGCTCCAAAGGCCCACAACTCAGCCCTGCCTGACCAGGACCTTCCCAACTCCTCAGCCCCAGAGTCCTGAACAGTCTCAGAGCAGGACACAGAGTCCAATGTGACCACAGGCTTTCTGTCAAGAAAAGTGTGACCTAAAGTGACAGGCATAGGGTCCTACAGAGGCCAACCACCAGGGAGGACCACCAGGACTCAGGCTGGACACCAGCCCTGCCAGGTGAGGAGAGCCCAAGGAGGGGCTGAGGCCGGGGCAGGGCTGTAGGCACAGCCAGCTGCTGGAGGCTGCACCTGTCAGCAGGTAGACGGCAGGAAGGGAGGCGAAGAGCCTGCTGCTCCACTCTGAAGCCCCAGGGCCAGCTCCAGGAGGGCACCGGCTCTGGGTGACGGCGTCAGCCCCTCCACCATCACCGGGACCAGGGGACACAACAACACCTGAAGCCTGGGAGGAGCCAGGGCAGGGCAGAGCCCAGGCCCAAAGGGCTCTGGTGAGCTGGGGGACCACGCGTCCCACAGCTTCACCCGAATACACGTGTACGCTCCCGCAGGCTGCTGCACGTGTGCCCAAGAGCCCCCCATGTCCTGCTCACACATCCGCACAGCCACACACACCTGTGCTCACACACATGCCCACATATCTACACCCACAACTCACACGTAGACATGTGTGCACACCACGTGCATATGGTCACACGTGTGCTTACACATGCACACGCCACACCACCCTCACACCACGCCCCATAGCCCAAACATCAGGCATCACACTGGCAATCTTGGGGAGAGCAGTCTACCCTTGTGCTGGGTCCCCAGGTCCCCAGCATCCTCCAGGACCCAAAGTCTGTTACCCTGGCCCTTGACAAGCCACCCTGGAGTCAGCCACTGGAGAGGCCCAGGGACAGCAGGAAGTTCCACCAGTGCTACACAAGATTGACAGTCCCTGTGCTGGCACAGCAAGGTCTGGCCTGGTCTCCATCTCTCCAATGCCCTCACCACACTCCCTGGCATCCCAGGGCCCTGTGAGGCCAGTCCAAGGGTGGGGCAGGTGCCCACGATGCTCCCCACTGGCATCCTAGACAAGAAGCCCCAAGGGACAGCCAGCCAGGTGGATCAGCAGGAGGCAAGGTTAGGGCCACCCAGGGTCTCCACTGCTCCCTTCCTGGCAGCCATGCTCCATAGGCTGTCACCCCTGCACAGGCTCCACCCACCACAGCCCAGGCGTAAGCATCCTGACCTGCACCCCTGGGCCTTGACTCTGGCCACCTCGGGACCCCAGCTCTGATATCGTATGCTAGGCAGAGGTCTAGGGGCCACGAGTTTCCTGCTCCCCAAGGAGGAGCTCCACGGTCCCTGCCAGACCCGTCGAGCCCCGGGACGCTGCTGGGTGCGGTTATTTTTAGACACAACTCGTAGGACTGCCCGTCACAAGAAGAAAACAAGACAGAGATGGACATGTCAGTTCCAGGTCCAGAGCAACTTGACATGGTGCCATCCCCCCAGTGCCCCACAGGGCACAGAGCAAGGCTGGGGAACCTGAGGGCCAAGGAGGTGGGGCCCGGGCAGGGGCAGCCTCAAGGCACATGGAGGGCCTGGCCGGAACAGACCCCATAGGGCCAGCACAGGCCTCTGACAACACAGGAGTCCTGGCAGGTTTGTCCCTCCAGCCAGTCACCCCCAGGGGACAGGAACTTTCTCTCAGGAATGGTTGCCTCGGGGCTGAAAGATTCCAGCAGCTTCCTGGGACAAAAAAGAGGGCCAGTGCCAACCAGCGGCACACAGGGAATGGCTGATGTGGGTGGCTCCCCAGTGTGACTGTCCCTAGTATCCTGTTCTCTGCCCACCCTCTCAGCAGCCGAGTGTGACTACCAGGGAAGGAAGGAGCTGAGGCCAGCAGGGCCCTGTCCAGAACACCAGCGCCTGCCCAAAGCAATAAGGCAGGCTCTGCGTGGCCAGCACTCCCCAGAGGCGGAGGCTGCGAGGGACGGTGCCCAGCACCCCTGGAAGGGCAGATGTGAGAAGGCTCTGGAGGTGCAGGGCGCATGGCCGCCTGGAGGCCCGATGCAGAGCCTGCTCCAGCAATACGCCACCATCCCCAGACCCCGCCCCGTGTCCTCACACAGTGAGGTGCCACCCGAAGGACTGGCTCTCCAGACCCCGAGCAGACTCAGCTGGCAGGACAAGGGAGTAGGGAGTGGGGAGAGGTGGCCAGTGGGCATGAGGCTTTCATTAGGGAACAGGAGTGCTCCGAAGCTGATCGTGGTGAAGGCTGGCAACTCTATAAGTGTACGCGAAGCCACGGACCTACACTTTCAGTGGATGGATCACCTGGCATGCAAATTAACCTCAGTAAAGGGGCGAGGAGGTGTGGGAGCACAGGAGGCAGCCTCACCAGCATGCTCAGGACACCGCCCCTTGGACACCCCAAAGCAGGACAGGTCCGAATGCTCGGCCCCAAGGAGCTGAGGCACCCCTCTGCCCGCCCAGATGCCCTACCTGCCGGGCCCTCAGGCCAGACACGCCACCCAAAGAAGGAGGCAGAGGCTGCAGAATCTGCAGGACCCAGGGTAGAATGAAAAACGCCAGACCCTTCAGACTGCTGGAGCCAAAGGGGACCGGTCCAGCACAGGCCCAACGGAGCCAGACCAAGGACAGTATCCCAGATGCCAGCCCTGGCCTGGCACGGGCGACCTGGGCCCAAGTCTCAGGCCCAGGCTCCCCATTCCCCAGCCTGGCCCGCAGGACATCGCCACAGTGAGCCTTCAGTAATCTGGTCGGAGCTGCCTGACACCTGTGCCCACGCCCAGGGCCCTGCAGGTGGATGGAGCAGCACTGCCCTCCCTGGGTAGGCAGAGAAAGACCACAACACCACACCTGCTAGCAGGCAGACAGGACCGGTGGCCTCCTGTACTCCACTTCCCCAGCCTTGCCTCCCACCTGTGACAGGTGATCTCCTGCCCAGATAGGCCCACTGCAGAGGCCCTGCCCACCCTGGGCGTGGCCACATCCTCTGGCAGGATCCTCCCCCCATCCCGGCAGAGGCCCCACCACCTGGGTTTGGCCCCACCCCAAGGCTGGTGGTGGCACAGTGGCCATGTCCTTGCAAACCCCCACCTACCGGGTCTGGTCAGTGGCTCCTGTTCCTGCGTGACTCCAACTGTGGCCCCACTCAGAGTGACTCTCAGGAAGAGCCCCCTCAGCTGAGAGGCCCACACCCCCAACCCAGGCCCTAGCCTTGGTGGAGGAGGGCAGAGGATGCCGCGTGACCTGCCTACCGTGACAGTCCTAGGCCTACCGTCCACCCAGACAGGCGGCCTGGGAACTGGCTCCGGCCTCATTTCCTCTGCAGGCTTCCTCTGCTGGGGGTGGGGAGGCTGTGGCTGCCTGTCCTGCTGCTGCTAGTTCCTCTGTGACAGGCAGGAGGGGTCTGGACACTGAAACCCTCCTCGCACCATGGCCCACAGGGGCAGCACAGGGATCTCTCCACCAAGAACCCCTCCTGGGGACACGACCGGGAAACCCAGAGCTCCTGGTCAGCAGGCAGGGCTCCCTGGTGGTGGTCTGCACCAGGGCAAGTCCAAGTTGGCTTCTCTCTGGCCCGCCCTTAGCCCTGCCCCCAGAGCCGGCAGCTGAGAGGGGCTGGCATCGGGCCGGGCACCACCCACTCTCAGGTGGCTGCAGACAGCCACTGTCTGAGACTTCATCCCAGGCTCACCCCCAACCCGCCATGTCTGAAAACTCTAGGGTGATGTGGGGACCCTCCAGCCCCTCCTCCTCCAACGCAGTGGCTGGACTGCCCCAGCTCCACCTCCACGCTGCATCAGGTCAGCTGCCATCCCCTCCTTTACCCCAAGGGCATTTCTTCCCCAGGGAATCTCTGCCCCAGTGTAGGTGGAGAGGCTGAGGCCGGCATGAGGCCCAAGCTGGGCAGGCTCCAGGCAAGGCCATCACCTCTGGCCTCACAGGGCCTCAGAAGGACCAGAGGAGACAATCTGCACCAGTGTCCTGCGAAACAAAGTCCTCAAACTGGTGGCTTCAGCAAGAACCCGTTCTCACAGTCTGGGGGCCAGGAGTCCGACCCAGGAGCCACTGGCAGGGCCGTGCTCCCTCGGGAGCTCCAGAGAGGGTCCTGCTCATCCATAGTCACACAGCCGGGCCAGGCCCAGACTAACCTTTTCCATAGAGGGGGTTAGGGCTGGGGAAAAGGGGCATGGAGGGGGTCTGTGCACCCTGCGGTGCACCATGGCACAGGCGGATCCTTCCTACGTGTTCCAAGCGGCACAACCGCCACAGGCCCAGCCCCGCTGATCTGGGGAACTCAGACCCACGCCAAAGCCAGTGGCACCAGCAAGCCCAGTTCAAGGTCACCCAAGGCCAGGGAGAGGCAAAGAGGGGAAGAAGGCTCGGAGCCTTCTTTGATTGAGGAAGCTAAAGGCACAGGTGGAGGGAGCAGTGCCCGGGTTCCCAGCTCAGAGGGAGCTGTGCCCAGAAGAGGCCCCATACAACAGCTGCATGCTCAAAACGCAGGCTCCGCACCTGTGTGTGCAGACACAGATGCATGCGTGCAGGAACACGTGTGCAAAGATGCATGCATGCAAAAGTAGGTGCACATTTATTAGTGTGTATGAGGCACAGGAGCATGTGTGTGCACGTGCACACCTGTGTGTATGTGTACATGCAGCCTCCGTCTGCTGCTGGGCTGGGACATGTGGGTGTCCGGGCCCCAGGCCAGGGTAGGGAGAGGAAAAGCCCATCTAAGGGAAGGGCACAGCCTGCTTCCTGGAGAATGTGCCAGAAGGAAGGTCTGGGACTTCACTATCACACCATCCCTAGGTTTCATGAGCACCTCCCCTGAGCTCCCCGGAAGACCACTGTCCCAACCCTTCCAAGGAGCCACCTCAGCCTGCTCGCTAAGGACCTTGGCAGCTGCATGCCCCCATCAGCCAGGCTGCTGCCCCCCAGGCCTGAGAAGGTCTCCCTTCAACCAGGCCCCACACAACCAGGCCCTGTGAGTGTGTGGTCACAGCTTTCCAGTTTCCAGGGCACATCTGTGCACCAGCAGGCTGGACTCAGGGGGAACATCCCAGCCTGTCCCCAGGGCACCTTCTTGGGCCCTCAAGTGCCCTGAGTCCCTCACCCATGTGCCACTCACCAGTCCTGGCCTGGGATGCACAGCCTCCTCTACCTCATGGTCACGGTGAGCCCTGGCATGCCTGGCTCTATGCCTGGCCACGTGTGGACGGTGAGGCCCAGGGCATTGCCCCCAGAGGCCCCAGAGTGGACTGAGGACTTGAGCTGGGGGCTGGGGTGGGAGGTGGAGCAGTGGCGGGTGCCTCCACCTGCTCTAAGCACAGCTTGGTCCACCTTGAAAACTGACCCAGGGCAGCCTTGACGAACACTGCAAGGGCCCAGCCTCAGCTCTGCCCTCCACACTGCCAACCCCTCCAGCATGGGCACCACAGCCCCCACCTTAGAGATAAGGAGTCTGAGGCACAGAGAGGGCCAGACACTCAGGAAGAGGTTGGGGGGCAAAGTGGGGGGGGCGTCAGGACAACCCAGCCCCTCTGTGCACAGGGAGGCCTGAGCAAAACTGCAGTGCCACCCTGCTGTTGACACCTAGAACAGCACCAGGCCCCGGAACCACAGTGCCCTACAGGAGGCCTGTACCAGCAGGAACCTGCAGAGGCCCCTCCACTGCACCTGGTCACACCAAGGCTGGGCGTGAGAAACAAGTCACCACTGCCTAGGGGAACTTGGCAGGAGAGGTCACTTCAGCCCCTCAAGGTCACACACCGCCTCCCTCCCAGCCTCACTCCAGTCACTCCTGTTCCCATAAGGCCCCGAATCACGCTTCACTCCTTGGTCTCCATTCCCCGCCCACCTGGTCCACCCAGGGTTAGGGTTTGCCTGTGCAGAGCTAGGTGACTGACCCAAGGCAGCCTGACTGTAACCGCCAAGAAATCCTCCGCAGTCAGCCACGTCTCGGGTGCCAGGGGACCAGGGAAGAGCCAGAGCCCAGAGAAGACAAGACTTTCCATGGCTCACCTGAGCTGGCCCATGTCACCCCAGGAGTGAGTGTTTGGGTCCGATCCCCAGCATGCTGTCCTGCCCAGTGTGGCTGCTGGCGGTGCAGGGGACCCAGGCAGATTCCAGAGGGTGCCAGCGGCCTGCAGCTCTGGCTGAGCCCTTCAGTCTCAACACATCCACCACCACTGCTTGCACCATTCAGGACTGCTATCACCTCTGTGCAGACCAGAGCCAACCCCTGTGATAGACCAAGAGCTGGCCACGGGCACAGGACAGGCTGCAGACTGTCAGGACCCTGTGCCTGGCACTGTGACCCCTGCCAACAAACAGCAACTGCAGCCAACGTGAGCCCCCCTCTTCTCTGGTTTTGGTGGCCCCGCAGGACCACCCCACAGGTGCCCGCTGCCCTCAGAAAAAACCATCTTTCTCCACTTAGGGATGGAGAAGAGCCAGCATGCCACTGTGGCCACGGGGAGCCTTGGGTACCAAGCTGCACCCCAGGGATGGCCCCACAGGCCTGCATGCCTCCAGGGCAGCGTCCGGCTGAGTGGTAAGCAATTCACCCCACCTAGCCTTGTCCACCCATTTTACAGATGGGAAAACGGAGGCCCAGAAAGGCAAGCAAGGACAGAAGGACTTCAAAGGGGTACAGCAAGTTCCAAGGAAAGCCAGAGGGCAGGGGGCCCCACCTCTCCTCCCCAACACACACTGAGTCCTGCAAGCCCCGTTTGCTACCCCACAGGAGGGTCCTCTCCCACCCCCATCACCACCCAGGGTAGACGCAGAATGGGGCACGGTGTCGGGCACACAGCTTGTGACCCAGTCCTCCCCTTCCTCCCAGACAACCTTCTTCCCTCTTAGGTCATTAAACCGACACATTGTAATTACACTGATCACAGCTGTCTACCAGGCACGTGTGGCGCAGAGCTGGTGCTCCTCTAAGGTGGGGGAAGGGCCCCTCTTGTCCTGGACACCCTGGTGTGGGGTGGGGGGTGCGACGACCCCACCAGTACAATCTGTACCCATCAGAGAGAGCAAGAGACCCGAGTTGGGTAGAGGGATTACTCTCTACTGGGCTCCATTCTGGTGCCCACTCCTTACTGGTCAACAGTTCCAAGGCCACACATCTGAGTCTGGACCTGCTTCTAGAGCAGCTCACTGGGTAATGCCTGGCATGGGAACCTCCTAGGGCCCAGTGCTGGCTCCCAGACACCTAGATGCCCATCCCTAAAGGAGGTCTGGGCTCAGGGTTGCTCAGCAAGGCTGCCTCCCCACATCCTCTGCTCTCAGGGCCCAGCTAGCTACTGCTGCTGCTGCTGCTGCTGGGCTCTGAGCCATCTGCTGATGGTGGCACTGTGGTCTCTGAGCCCCTCAGGTCACCTCAGGAAGTCATTTCCAACCAAATGACACCCGTGGCCTTTAGCCAAGCAGACAGCCCTCCCCCAGGAACAAATGCCTTCAGACCTGGCTCTGCCCAGGGGACCCTGCACATCACTGCACACGCTGGCCCCCTCCAGGGAGGGAGACCCAGGAGAGCCATCATGTACAAGCCTGGCTTTGTTAGGGCTGCACTGGCCCTGTGCCAGAACCTCAGGGACATGGGGGTGGGACTCCAGGACCCTGGGCAGGGGTTTGTCTCCCACTCAGGCCAAGCAGCAGTGGGAGCTGGAGATGCAGAGGGAGAAGGCTACCACCTCCCAGCTACACCCAGGCCCACCAGCTGCCCACCGCTCTGCCCACCCCCTGCCACACCATGGCCAGGCAACCACGGTAAACATGTCACTGCCAGGTTCATGGAGCGGGCCGGGAGGCCTGGACCCAGATCCTGTGGAGCCAGCTTGACAGCGCCACCTCTGCCTCACCTGCTGTCCAGGGTCTGGGCCCCCACAAAAGCTTATCTCCAGGCCCCTACCCCAGAGGCCAGCCACCATCTCCCCAAACAGGCTGCCAGGGGGCTGGACAGGGACCCTGAAACAGCCCTGGGCCTGGTAAGAAGCCTCCCACACCAAAGCCATGGGCCAGCAAGTGTCCACAGTAGGCCTGTGCCCCCAACCAGATGCCACCCTCACGCCTCCCTAAGGACTCTGAGTCCTGGCAACCTCCTCTTCTGCACACCTGGGGCCAGTGCAAACCCTTCGAGCCCAGGGTTACCTGTGTAGGGAGGCATCTGAGGGACACAGGGGCCTAGCCACCTCTGCCAGCCAGCAGCAGGGGGCCCAGCTGTGCCCTGTCTGGGTCCCAGGGCCTGCCCACCTCCATAGACCTGTAGAGGGTCCTGCCAAGCTTGCCCCTGTTCCTTGGTGCCGGCTCAGGGCGCCGAAGGGGTTAATTTTCATGCAAAATGGGAAGCCCAGGCCTCAGCAGCATCCTGTCCAGAGTGGGGAGACAGGTGGGGGTCGGATGCAGCTGGCTAGGCCAGCAGGCCCAGGCGGACTCACCCGGGTCGAAGTGCGAGCTGAAGGCAAAGCTGGGGTTGAAGAAGGAGGACGACATGGCCAGGGCCAGCAGCACGACGGGCATCCCCGGCTGGGCGCTGCGCTCAGGACGCCCGCGGCCTCGGCCCGCGCCGCGGCATCGCCCAGCGGCCACCGCAGGTGCGGAGCGCGCGGCCCCCGCGCCCAGCGCCCCCAGCCACCGCCGCAGCGCGGGCACCGGTGGGGGCGGCGACAGACGAGGCGCCTCCGCCCGCCGCCGCGGCGCCGCGGGGCTCCGGCTGGTGCAGTCCGAAAACACGCGGGAGCGCGCGCGGGGGGGGTGCACGGAGGCCGGGGCACCGAGGCGGGGGA
>PVKS010002000.1:0-126620 GCA_004027875.1 Aplodontia rufa | reverse complement strand
GAAGTGTCAGAGCAACAAAAGCCACATGAAAAACTAAATAAAATTGATTCTCTTTTTCTTTCTGTCCTTCACGGTCCCTCTCTTTTAAAACAAACAAAACAACCACAAAAAAACTCCCTTGACCCAATATTATATTGCAGCCACCACTCTTATTTTTCTACCTTCATTTACAGAATTCTTGAAATTATTGTCTATGTTCATCACCTTTATTTTTGCATCTTCTATTCCATCTGAAACCATTCTTGTATGCATCCCATAATCATAACAATGAAAATGGAAAAATGTAACAACCATTTCATGATCCTCATCTTATTCCACTTCCTAGCAGCATTTGAAACAGCTCATCTCTCCTCACTCTTGCCATTCTCTTCAGTTGCTTCCAGAACATCATATTCTGATTATTATCCAACCTGACTGGCTACCCTTTCTGTTTCCTTTGCTGAATTCTTTTTCTCCCAGCCTCTAATGTAATACCCCAGGGTTCAGTCCTCTCATCTATCTATACTAACATCCTAATTGATCACATTTTCTATGCAGGAGTAGAAGGGACAACTGTTTCATAATTGGATTGAAATATTATTCAGCCCTATTATTCACTTTCACCTTGGACTTTGCAGCCTCCGGAACTGTAAGAAATGTCTGTTGGTTAAACCACCCACTATATGATATTTTGTCATAGTGACCTGCGTATCTTTACATTGAAAAGATATGCTAATCATACTAAATTTAAACATACACATATCTTGCATATCTTTGCAAGATTTTGGAAGGCCAAAAATGAAGAGGGCTGGAGTGGGAGCTCTGAGATTATGGCACTTCCCTGGCATGTGCAAGGATTCAGGTTCAAACCCCAGCACCACATACACAATGAACTAACTGTCCGAGCAATGAAAGCCACTAAATAAAATTGATTCTCTCTCTTGCTCTCACTGTCCCTCTCTAAAAAAGAAAAAAAAAAGATAAAAGGAAGAGCCTAAAAATTTCCAGAGAAGGAAAACAGGTTACCTAAGAAGGTATGAGAGGGGTTGTGGATTTAGCTCAGTGGCAGAGCGCTTGCTTAGCATGCCGCAAGGCCCAAGTTCGGTCCTCAGCCCTAAAAAAAAAAAAAGAAGGTATGAGAATTGGATTGGCATTGATTTTATTAACAGCCAAAATGTATGTGAGAAAACATTGAACCAGCACTCCAAAGGTGAAAGAAAGTTTTTCAAATCTAGAATTCTGTTCCTACACAGAAGAGTAAAGTAGATATTTTATACATGTAAGAACTCATTTGTTTTATTGCATTTTTCTGGAAAAAAAAAAGCTTATGGATATACTAAAACATGATGGATCCACATTCAAAGAAGATGCTAGATGGTTAGAAGAATTCTTTGAAACAAAGAGTAGATTCAGGTTAACAAACTAAGATTAAGAAGCTGGGTGATTGGGGCTGGAGTGGTGGCTCAGTGGTTTTGGCGCTTGCCTGGCAAGCACGAGGACCTGGGTTCAAACCCCAACACCACGTACACAACTAAGTGTTGGAGCAACGAAGACCATGTGAAAAACTAAATAAAGTTGTTTCTCTCTTTCTGTGTCTCTCTCACTGTCCCTCTCTCTTTAAAAAAAAAAAAAAAGAAGCTGGGTGATGATCGCAAAAAAATACGATAGTGTATGCTTCATTTTGTCAAATTAAGATGTTAGTAAAAAACACCAAGGAAAGAAAAGTTCTATAAGAGCGTGATAGTTGAAAAATACAAAAATTGAAATGCAACATGACTGTAAGAGCTGCTTGAGTGCAAGAAAAGATGTGGTTTTATTAGCAATTTTAGAAATATAAGATTACATTTCCTGTTCTGTGGGTTCAAAATTATTATTTGATTCTGCAGTAAATGGTATTTACAGAAATATAATCTTATAAATACTAGACACTGGTTTTGAACTTTTTAGAATCAACCTATGTATACAGGAGACAATTAAAATTACTAAACTGGGGACTAGAGCAGTGGCTCAGTGATTTCAGTGCTTGCCTGTCATGCACAAGGACGCAGGTTTGAACCCCAGCACCACGTACCCAACAGTGTTGGAGCAACGAAGCCCACATGAAAAACTAAGTAAAGTTGATTCTGTCTTTCTCCCTCTCACACTATCCCTCCCTCTCTTTAAAAAAAAAAGTAAAAATTACTAAACTGGAATCTAGCAGGGTAAGGCTTGGCAATGTCAGAGAGGAGAAAACCTCCTGAATCCTAGAGAAGCCCAAATGCTTAGGCAGTTGGTGGCAGCCGTGAGATCTTGAACTGTGGGCCTGTCTGGCCTTTGTGGCAAACCACTGATGGTGGCTGTGGTCTCAGAAGAGTAGATACAGGAAATACTTCTGAAAAATCAGTGTGAACCCCAAGCTGGAGTGAATCTTTTCTTGAGCTGTCTCATTCCAGAATGGCAGTCCTTTTGTTAAAAAGATCTCTAATTGTGACTGATGATAGAGTAAGAGGGTTGTGCCTGGGACCAGGAATCAGGCTGGCAAAGAAATCACAGGTCTTTATCAGACTTCAAGTTGTTATTACCAGAGGATAAATACTGAATCTTACAGGGCAATCAGAAGATGCACACAACTGTCCCCACAGTTTCTAAGAACAGAAATACATACCAGTAAGCAGGTGCTAGAACAAGACCTGACCTCTGCCTTAGAAACTGCAGACACGGGTAGAATAATATCCAGAATGTGCAGAGGAGTCATCAGTTATGCTGGAAAATTTGAAGAGACAGCTTGAATGAAGGACAAGCCATATACAGTGTAACTGAGAATGAAAATGAGCACTTGGCCAAACACCAGTTCTAGAGATGTTGAATCACGTAGGAGTTTCTATGGAAACATCATTGCAATAAGTAGTAAAAGTTTTAATTACTGGGGAGTCATTACTCAGCACCAGTGAGTCCACAGTGAAGGGAGCATCTTTAAGATCAGTAAGTTTTGTTTTTTATTAAAAGAGAGGTAAACATTCCAGGAACATACCAAACTATATATGATAGAAGTCTGAGACAAAGGGTACAATGGCTGATAGAAATATATATGTTAGAAGATCAATCAATCATGTATTCTGCTTTGTTTGAAGTTCCCGCTTCGCTGTGAAACCCTATAAAAATACCACTGTACTAGGGCTCGGGGCTCTCCCTGGATCCTCTGCATCAGTGACGGTGACGGAGGGAGCCCAGGCTCAAGTCTGCATTAAATGACCCTCGTGTGTTTGCAAAAAAAAAAAAAAGAAAATCTGTTTTGACATCTTCAATGTAAATAGACATCCTATATCCTTCTAACAGAGTATATAAAAGGAAAGCGTATATAAATGTAAAAATATAATAAAATTAATAGAATAAATAACAAACTTACATATAATTTACTTATAAACTGTTTGATTGATTATAGAAGGCTACTTCACTTGGAAAAAATACCAAAGAAAATTAACAGAATTGTTTTTGAATATCTTTTAAAAATCTTTAAGCAAAAGTGCTGTGAATATCTTTTTTAATATAGTATTCAATAAACATGAACTATATACAGCAAAAAAAAAAAGAGAGGGAAAGTGAGAATCAATTTTATTTTAGTTTTTCATCTGGTTTTCATTGCTCCAACACTTAGTTGTGTATGTGGTGCTGGGATTTGAACCTGGGTCCTCACACATGCCAGGCAAGCACGCTGAGCCACTGCTCCAGCTCCAAGATCAGCAAGTTTTTAAAGGCTTTTGATTATAGTGGGTCCCTCCTTTCCCATCAAGAGAAAAATGCTTTTAGAATAAAGAATGTGGGAAAGCTTTCAGCTATATTGGCCTTATTTGACATCAAAGAATGCACATGCATCAATGTGATAACTGTGAGAAGGCCTTTACTCAGCAAGGAAACTTTGTAGAATCCAGTGTAGAGAGCTTAAGAAGACCTCCACCCAAAGTCAGGACTGACTACACCAGAGAGTCTACATAGAGAAGACATTTTATAAATATGAATGTGGGCATACTTTCCATAGAATCACCAGCTTTCTTCAACACTGGAGAATTTATATTGCAAAGAAACTCTGGAAGTATGATTAGTACGTAGAAGTCTTCAGACAGAGTTTGACCAGTGAATTCATGAGAGGCTTAATGAGAGGATTGTAAGAAGTTGTACGAACAGAGGTCAAGCCTCGAAAATGGAATCTGCACAACACTGAAAAGTTAGCATGATTAACGTAAATGGGCAAGTTACACGAGGAATAGGTAGTCTAAATTGCTCATGTTAGACAGTAAAGTCATTAAATGAATGCTTCAGATAAAAAGAAGAAAAATAAAAGAATTACTAAACTGCGAATAAAGTTAAAAATAATGTGGCCAGGGACTGGAGTGGTGGCTCAGTGGTTTTGGTGCTTGCATGGGATGTGGGTTTGAACCCCAGCACCACATACACAATGAAATGTCCAACGAAAACCACATGAAAACTAAAATAAAATTGATTCTTTCTCTCCCCCCCTTTTTAAGATAGGAATCTTTTTTAAGACAGAGGGTCAGTGAGAGAGAGACACACAGAATCAATTTTTATTGAGTTTTTCACATGGCTTTCCTTTTTCTGACAGTTATGTCCGTGTGCGGGGGGGTTTGAATCCATGTACTCGTGCATGCCAGGCAAGTGCCATAACCACCGAGCCACCGCTACAATCCTGTCCCTCTCTTTTAAAAACAAAAATGTGGTCAATTGAGTGAGTATGAGGTACAGAAATTTTGGGGAATTATTTTCTCATACAGAAGTCTTCTCATACAGAAGTAGGCCTATCCAGAATAAATAATAGGCCTATCCTATCAATAACTAAGGAATCAATAAGAGAAAACAATGTAACATGGCAGAGGAGAGTAGGCACTGTAAGTGAGCTAACTTCATTTTTCATAGAATGCAATCTTTAATTACAATAAATATCAGGACTGTGGTATAGCTCAATGGTAGAGCACTTGCCTAGCATGTGTAAAGCACTGAGTTCAATCCCCTATACAAGAAAAAATTTATACGTGTTTTCTGGTACTCGACAGTCCAAAATGTATATAGAAGAGCAAAGGGCCAAGAATAGCCAAAACGATCTTAAAGAATAAAGTTGGAAGAATTATCCTGCCAGCTATCAGGCCTTATGATAAAACTATACTAATGAAAATAGTGTGGTATTGGTGTGATATTAGGCAAAATGACCAATAAAAAAATGAGAGGTCCCAGAAACAGACCCACACATGCAGACACTTAATAAGGCAGAGAGGGCATTGAAGATCAGTTGGGAAAGCAGAAGCTGTTTATTTAATGGACCTGGGATAATTCATCATCAAATTGGAGGGGAAACAAATTGGGTCCCTATCTCGTATCACATACTATTCTATGCAACTAAAACTAATTTAGAAATTTCAGTAGAAAAATGCAAGAGAAAATTTAATCTAGTGAGGTTTTCAAATGAAATACAGAATGCCAATTTGTATAGAAAAGATCGGAACTCCTCGGTATGAATCCAAAGAATTTAAAATCAGCATACTGCAGCAACACAGCCACATCAGTTTATAGCAGCACAATCCATAGCCAAGCTACGGATTCAACTTAGGTGCCCTTCAACATATGAATGGATAAAGAAAATGTGTACATATGCAATGGCAAATTATTCTGGCATAAAGAAGAATGACTATGGCATTTTGGAGACTATCATGCTAAAGTGAAATAAGCCAGTCCTAAAAAGTCAAAGATTGAGGGGCTGGAGTGGTAGCTCAGTGGTTTTCATGCTTGCCTGGCAAGCACAAGGACCTGGGTTCAAACCCCAGCACCATGTACACAACTAAGTGTTGGAGCAAGGAAGGCCATGTGAAAAATTAAATAAAGTTGATTCTTTCTCTCTTTCTCTGTCTCTCTCACTGTCCCTCTCTTAAAAAAAAAAAAAGTCAAAGGTTGAATGTTTTCTCTGATATGCAGAAGCTAATCCAAAATAAGGTGGGTTGGGAATAAAAAAGAATAGAAGAAAGATCAGGAGAGTGGACAAAGGGGAATGAAGAGATGGGATAGGGAAAGATAGTGGAATTAATCTGATCTAACATTCAAATGTACATATATAAATATACCACAGTGAGTCTCTACATCATTAACATCCACAGGCACTAATTTAAAAAATAAATAGCAGAAGGATCAGTAGAAGGAAGGGAAAAGAGGAGGTAAGAGAAAGGGAGGGACAAGGGAAATAGTGGAGACTGAATTAGAACAAATTATATTCCATGTTTTTATAATTATGTCAAAATGGATTCTATTGTCATTTATAACTTTTTTTTTAAAGAGAGAGGGACAGTGAGAGAGACAGAGAAAGAGAGAAACAACTTTATTTAGTTTTTCACATGGCCTTCGTTGCTCCAACACTTAGTTGTGTACGTGGTGCTGGGGTTTGAACTCGGGTCCTCGTGCTTGCCAGGCAAGCGCCAAAACCGCTGAGCCACCGCTCCAGCCCCATCATTTATAACTTAATAAAAATTTAAGACTACAAAGTCATCAAGGAGCACCCTAAAGAAAATGAAAGTGAGCCACATACTAGGTGATTGAAACACATATAACCAAAGGACATATTAAATCTCCTCCAAGCCAGTAAGAAAAATCAAGTAATATATTTAATCAGATCCAAGATGCTATCAACTGTAAGATGAACCATTATTTTACATACCACCAAAACAAGACACATTGATATACTATTTTCCTATCACTTCCTTTAAGAGAACTTGTAGGATAATTCAACATTTCGTCTTCTTAAATGCTAAGCTGTTTATAAACATAGGATTGTTATCATTTGGCCTATTTCCATTGAAAAATTTTCCACTAAAAATGTACTTTTTGTAGATGGAAATGGATCCTATTATTTTAGCCCACTCATGTTTCTTTTATTCATTTACCAAACACTTAACAAGTTTTCCTTTGCATTAAAGCCCAGGATATAAAGATGAATGAGTTCATCCCTATTATAGCTGGGAAATGATTATTGTGGCTGACGTATCCTCAAGGAGGTAGGGGATGAAAAGACTACTGAAAACCACGCATTCAATTCTGAACTTGGAAAGATGAATGATAACTAGACACTGAGAATAAACAAAGAGTTCAAAAGTATGAAAAAAACATAGGTTGAATGGAGAACAATGAGTACACTGTGCTATTAGTGAATCATGGCATACAAAGTGAGGAACAGGAGCCAGCAACAGGAAGATAGAGATATTTCAACATGATGTGTGATACCTGGGTGCAGTGGCACACACCTGTAATCCCAGCACCCCAGGAGGCTAAGACAGGAGGATTCTGAGTTAAAAGCCAGCCTTGGGCTGGAGAGGTAGTTCAGTGGTTACAGAGCTTGCCTGGCATGTGCAAGGACCCAGGTTCGAACCCCAGCACCACGTATACAACTAAATGTTGGAGCAACAAAAACCAGATGAAAAACTAAATAAAATTGATTCTTTGTCTCACTATCCCTCTCTCTTTTAAAAAAAAAAAATGCCAGACTCAGCAACTTGGCAAGACCCTGTCTCAAAATAAAATATAAAAAGGGTTGAGGATGGGATGTGGCTCAGTGGTTAAGCATCTCTGGGTTCAAACCCTAGTACCCCCAAAAATATATATATGCATATATATATATACACATACACACACATATATACATATATAAAATGTGTAATAAAGTCGTTTCAGATTTTAAAACTGTTGAGAGTTGGGGCTACAACGGTGACTCAGCGATTACATCACTTGCCCGGTGTGCATAAGGACCCGAGTTCAAACCCCAGCACGACATACACAACTAAATGTCAGAAAAAAAAACTCAGATGAAAACATAAATAAAGTTGATTCTCTCTCTCTCCCTCCCTTCCTCTTCCTCTCTCTTAAAAAAAAACTGTTGACAGTTGGAACCTATCATGTTTCTAAATGTAGGAGAACAAGAGCAAACCGATTTTGTAACAATAATCCTGGGTGGTGTAGTAAGTAGACAGAGGTTGATTTGATTCTTAAGCCACTACATTCAAACAAAAGTACTTTCTAGTGTTCACCATTTCAAGTCTTTGATTTTCCCAGCTCCATATCACTGAATGAGGCTAACGTGTACTAGGTGTCATGGTCAGAGTTCACTCTTAATCAAGATCCTGCCCTCAAGGACTCTTGCTCATTCTTGAAGTCCTGTTTAAATATCTCCTCTTTGACGCCTATTTGTGGTTAACTAGTCCTTTTATTCTAATCTCTAATAGCATTTGTACAGATATTTGTAATAGTTTCTTTTATGGAGTGTTCTATTATATGTTCTGAAACAAATGCTACCTTGATCTTCATAGTCAAATACCAGGAACATAGTACACATTGTTGAGTAAAGAATTACAATAAATGTGAACTTTTGCTTCCAGCCAAGATGGAGTAACAGGAACTGGATTTATCTTTCTGTCTGAAATAATAACAATAAAGAAAAAAGTATATGAAACAACAAATCTCAAGATACTGGACATCATTCAATGAAGGATAGTGACCTCTGAAAGATGGAACTATGAGATGAGCCCTATGATTGCCCCAGTTCGCTGTCTTGAAAATTTCCAAACCACAGTCAAGAGTGGGAGAACCCAGGCAGAGCAGAATAGGCTCATTGAGTTGAAAAGATGAAGCTGAGAGTCCAGGGAAATTAAGGTAGCTAGAGTTTTCAGGACCATGTGCCAGAAAGGAAAGAGGAGGAAAAAAAAAAAGATCTGACAAGGTTTCACTTTAAGGATTCAGCAGAGTACTGATAGTTTATGTGTGTGAGGAAATTCCCTGACACCAGCGTAAGAACCACAGGGAAGGATTACAGCAAACAGTACCAGTATTCACACAGGGCCAAGAATAGTGCCTATTTACCAGTAAGACTGAAAAAAATTCATAATTCACTGGATATCAGAGAGATTGCTTTTTAAAAAATGTATGGGGCTGGAGTGGTGGCTCAGCAATTATGGCGCTTGCTTGGCAGCTGCGCATATGTGAATTCAAGCCCCAGCACCATGTATACAACGAAGCGTCAGAGCAACGAAAGCCACATGAAAAACTAAATAAAATCAATTCTTTCTCTCTCACTGACCCTCTCTCTTAAAAAAAAAAAAGTCTGAATAATAATAAATTAATCAAAACTAACCCAGAGGTACTGACATGTTGGCTCAGCAGTAGAGCTCTTGCCTGGCAAGAGCTGGGGACCTGGGTTCGATCCCCAGCACATGCAATGCATAACTAAGTGTAGGAAAAACAAAAACCAGATGAAAAAAAAATAAAATTGTTCTTTTTTTCTCTCTCCCTCTCTTTAAAACAAAAACAAACAAACAAACAAACAAAAAACACTAATCCAGAGAGAGGCTGGGTATGGTGGCACACACCTGTAATCCCAGAAACTCGGGAGGTTGAGCCAGGTAGATCACAAATTCAAAGCCAGCCTCAGCAACTTAGGCCCTAAGCAACTTAGCGAGTCCCTGTCTCAATAAATATATAAAGGGGCTGGGGATGTGGCTCAGTGGTTAAGTGCCCTTGGGTTCAATTCCCAGAGCAAAACAAACAAAAACTAACCCAGAACTAACAAAGATATTAGAATTAGTAGAAAAGGATAAAGGGATGTTAGAAGTTACTATAACTGTATTCTGTATATTCAAAAATTAAGTAGGAGGGCTAGATCAGTTTCTCAGTGGTTACAGCACTTTCCTAGCATGCACAGGGACCTGAGTTCAAACTCCAGCACCCACATACACAACTAAGTGTCAGAGCAATGAAAGCCATGTGAAAAACTCAGTAAAAATTGATTGTCTCTCTCTCACTGTCCCTTCCCTCTTTTTTTTTTTAAAGTAAAATTTAAAAAAAAGAAAAACAGAACCCAAATGAAGTAGGGAAATGGAAAATAAAAATACCCAATTGAACTTTTCAATATGAAAAATACTGAGATTAAAAATAAATTTGGATTAATGGCAGATTAGACAGCATAGAATATTAGTGAATTTGAAGCATAATAATTGAAACTTTCCAACACAAAACACAGAGTGGGGGAAAATAATTTTTAAAAGTGAACAGAAAACCAGTGAACTATGAGACAACTTCAAATGCATAATATAATTGAAATCCTGGAAGGACATGAGAAGGGGAAGGACAGAAAAAATATTTGAAGAAATAGTTACCAAAAATTTCTCAAATGAATGAATACTGTAAAGCCATACATGGAAGAAGCTTAGTGAGCACCAAAGACAACAAGCATGAAGAAAAAACTATGGAAAGTCATATCATAATCGAATTTCTCTAAACCAGTGAAAGAAAAAAATGTAAAAGCAACCAGAGGGAAAAGAAGATGTACATGCAGAGGAATGAGATATGGTTGACAATATATATCTGTAGAAATAACCCAAGGAAACAATACCTTTGAAGGACTATAGGTGGGAGCAGGGTTGGGAGGAACCTGTCAAGTTAGAATTCTATACCAATTTTACCTTCTTTCAAAACAAAGGTGAAATGAAGACTAAGACAAAAAAGCAAAAGAGGGGCCTAGCTTGCAGGAGGCTCTGGGTTCATCCCTAACACCACAAAAGAAGAAATAGAAAGAAAGAAATGCTAAAAGAATACAAAAAATACTATAGTACACCATGCAGAAAGACAGAAAATAGCCATAGATGGGATGGAGCTCTGGATCTACGTAAAGAAATGAAGAACACCAGCAATGACAGTACCTTGATATTTGTTTTCTTTTTCCAGACAGAATAACCTACGATTTCTTAAAGCCAGTCTATTCTTATAACACTTATAAAAAAAGAGTTAAGATGCCATTTCCCACAGTTTCTATTTGGATTAAAATACAGATCTTTACTTCCTGTGGTATCACTTTCTTGACTGAGCAAACACCCTTGAAAAGTCCCTTCTGTGACTTTAGCCTTCTACACCAGAAGCCTGACTCTGGGACACCTAACAAATCAGATCCAGTCACTCACCCCAAAAACCAAACAGAAAAGTAAGGATGAAAAAGCAGAAAAGGAGCTTTAACTAGTTCAGCTACACAGGGAGGAGAAGGAGACCTCCATCCTTAGCCTGTCTTCAGGGGTACTGATTTGTGCTTCCAGATTATATAGACAAGGGAAGCAGAAATATGCATAGTCAAGCATATTTAGTCAAACTGATCTGGTTGATTATTAGGATTGGTTAGGCAGGGCCTTGTTGAGATAAGAAAATTGCTGTTGCTTGGAGAGTAGCAGCTATTTATTGATCAGTCCTGTTCCTGGAATCCAAGGTAACCCAGAGCAAAGGAGACAAATATAAAATGAAGTCAGAGATGCCAAATTTGTTATCCTGCCTTTAGATACCATTAGACATTTGCAAGTCCAAATGAAGAGTCTCAATCCTTGTCAATGTGTGATTTGTGAATTGTATAAGGATCAACTTTACTTTGTAATTTTCAAGATTTTCACAGGGTTTTCCATTTCAGATTCACATATAGTTTTACTGTTTACTTTCAAAATTTTGGTTTGGGATGTTTCTCATCTATATAGGTCTTCCTTGGAGATTTCGGGAATGTTTTTCACTTCTGGTTGTTGTGAGGATCTTGCCTCTGTTTTTATCAGAAACAGAAATCTGACAACTCCAAACCTGGCCCAGAATACCTTGGAACATGCGTCACAGGGTGTAACCTCCTTGTGCTCAGGTTAAATCTGGTGCTTTTCTCAGGAGACCCTTTCCAATGGAAAGGAAGTTAAAATCTGTTCCCTGCTTAGGTTGTGCTGACCTTGTCCTCTGGGAGTTGCTTGGCAGCACTTCCCCTCTTTTCCGATTTCTTCCTCAGGAGGTTGGCTAGTAATGCCAGGTGGATAACAGTGGGCCATTCATAGATGAGATGGACTTATTAAATAAAAAGCATGCCTCAGCCAGGAGCAGTGGCACATACCTGTTATTTCATTGCTCAGGAGGCTGAGGCAGGAGGATCACAAGGTCAAAGGAAGCCTCAGCAACTTAGTGAGATCCCTAAGCAACTTAGCAAGACCCTGTCTCAAAATAAAAAATAAAAAAGGGCTGGGGATGTGTCTCAGTGGTTAAGCACCCCTTGGTTCGATCTCTGGTAAAACAAAAATACCTCTCAGACCTCGGAATCTTTTATTACTTTCACTCAGATCCCTAAACATCCTAAATTTGAGTGTTCAGATGTTCTTATACTTGTATGAAAATAAGATCCAGTATGGTGATTAGTTCTCTATTTTTCCTACCGGGACCTGAAATCTACAAATAAAAGCAAATGCAGAATTTCACAGATGTACCCTAAAGGTTTTCAAACGTTCAACACAGATGTCCCAATCCAAGGTTACGTGCAAGATGGAAACTCATTCTCTTTTATAGAGTCTAGATTATGGCAACAACCTAGGATACTACAGAGAAAAGTTGGTTCTTAATTGTTTGAAACCTACTCCTTGGTTGGGCATGGAGGACCTTAGCATTCAACTAGAGGCAGGAATCAACCATGGGGTGAGAGTGATGCAAACAACACAGTTGGGAACAGGAATAGTCTGTGGGTGATGAAAAACCAGTTTTGTCTGGATACTCTAAGAGAAGTCCCAACTATTGGGGCTATTGAGGAAGATTGGTATTATGGAGACAAGCAGAAAACATATTGTGTTGAACTTCCTGATTCTCTCAGAATGGTCCTGAATAGAAGTGAGAAATGAGGTTTTATCTGTAACAGGCCAGGGGTGAAACTCCATTAAGATGTACATCCTGTTCTCTCAACAACACTAAAAACAAAACAGACTAGTTCCTATTGTTACCAAACCAGTTATAGAACATCTCAGATAAGTCAGTATTATGGCATTCGGAGGGTATAAAGTTGTAGTATTTACCAGTGGACATGAATCAAGGACCAGGGAGGAAGAAACCATAATCCTTAACCTACTTCAGTTTGGAAGAGAGATTGAAGATATCTGGGGATAATCCAATTGAAAGGATTCTCAAATATCAATATCTCTTTGTGTCCCCTTCCTTTTATTGTTCCTACCACTGCCTCAGTTAACACATTCATTGCTTAATTATTTATTTGCCCTATTTGGTCACCTTAAAACAACACCACCACTCTGTTTTCCTGGTTTCCACTATCTTTTACACTGACTACTAATTATTCCTTAAAATGCACATTAACTATAGACTTTCTAGGCTTAGAAACCTTCACTGGTTCCTTCTGGTTCCTTAGGGGCTAACAGAGTGGATCAGACTCTCCACCGTATGGAAAGTCCCTTCCCTTAGATTTCAACTTTTTTTTTTAAAAGCTGACTTTAATTGGTGTAATTTACTTAGTGAGGTCAACCAAGTTGACTATCTTAATTTTATCTCTAAAAGTGAGGCTGGTAGGATTATACAGTTTTATGGCTTTAGCACATCAGTACCACGGTGATTATTTTTGTTTTATTCATTAAATATGGTCTTACATTTAGGAGGGAATCATCAATCAAGAACAAATGCATAATGACAGCAAGCCAAGGCTGATGCCATTCCATGTTTTCTCCTCTTGGGTTCCCCATGGTTCCATGCTTCCTCCTATCAAACCCCTGTGTTAAATGGACTTCTCATGGAAGTTGAAGGTACCCCTCTGAGTTGATTCCCCCATACTCCCTCCCTCCAGACTCCTTGATATCCTTCCTATTCCCTCCCCCTTCTCTGCCCCTCCCTACATCCCCCAGCATCCTAGGCAAGGATCCCCCTGTTCGGGTAAAAATTCATATATGCTGAGGTTATTATTAGCTTAGCCGTCTATCATACTGTTTCTGATTGTATTCTAGCTTCCACAGATAAGAGAAAACATTCGACCCTTGAGTCTCTGAGTTTGGGATATTTCACTTAGCATAATTTTTTCCATCTCCATTTGGCTGCAAATGCCACAACATCATTTTCTCTAGTAGCCGAGTAGAACTCCATTGTATATATGTACCAAAGTTTTTGAATCCATTCGTCAAGTGAGGGGCATCTGGGTTGGTTCCATAATTTAGCTATAGTAAATTGAGCTGCTATAAACATTGATGAAGCTGTATCTCTATAATATGCTGAGTCTAGCTCTTTTGGGAAAATACCCAGGAGTGGGATAGCTGGGTCATAAGGTGGTTCCAGCCCTAATTTTTTGAGGAGTCTCCACACTGCTTTCCAAAGTGTCTGTACCAGTTTGCAGTCCCACCAGCATGTGTCAGTGTTCCTCTTTTTCCACAGCCCCTCCAGCATTTGTCATTGTTCGTATTCTTCATTTTTGCCACTCTGATAGGAGTAAGGTGGAATCTCAGTGAAGTTTTGATTTGAAGGCCCAGAATAGCCAAAACATAAGGAGGAAGCAGGTGGTATATCAATTCCTGACCAGAAATTATACTATAAGCAATAGTAACAAAAACAGCATGGAACTGGTATCAAAACAGAATTGAAGGCTAATGGAATAGAATAGAAGATTCTGAGATGAACTCCCATACCTTAAACTATCTGATATTTGATAAAGAGGGCAAAAGCATAGTGTGGAAGGACAGCCTGTTCAACAAATGGTGTTGGACAAATTGGACAACCATATGTAGACAACTGAAATTGGATCCTTACCTATCACCCTGCACAAAAATTAAATCAAAATGGTTCAAAGATCTGGATATTAAACCAACAACTTTAAAATTGCTTGAAAAAGAAGTAGGATCAACATTACATGACATAGGGGTCAGCTCCACCTTCCTTAACAAGACTCCCATGGAGCAAGCATTAAAGTCAAGAATAAATGAATGGGGGGCTGGAGCAGTGGCTCTGCGGTTATGGCGCTTGCCCGGCATGCACGAGTACACGAGTTCAAACCCCAACACCATGTACCCAACAAAGTATTGGAGCAACAAAAGGCACATGAAAGACTAAATAAAAATTATTTCTCTCTCTCTCTCTCTCTCTCTCTCTCGCTGAACTTCTTTAAAAAAAGTCTTGATTCTTTAAAAAAAGAATAAATGAATGGAATGCAATTAAGACTAAAAAGTTTTTGCATTGCTAAAGATTTAGTCAAGAGTGTCAAGAGAGAACATACAAAATGGGAGAAAATCTTTGCCTGTTACACCTCGGACAGAGGGCTAATATCCAGAATAAACAAAGAACTCAAAAAACTAATCACCAAAACCCACAAATAATCCAATCAATAAATGGGCTATGGAACTAAAAAGAAACTTCTCAACAGAGGAAGTCCAGAAAGCCCATAAACATATGAGAAAATGCTCTACATCATTAGCAATAAGAGAAATGCAGATTTCAACTTTTTGAAATGCTCCATAAAATTCAAATATTAACATACAATGGATGCAGTCAGTATAGACCAAACCATGTAAAAGAACAAGACCTGATTAGGTAATCCAGTCTATTAATAGTAAAAAATGGAGACCAATAACACAAACTCTAGGGTGACATTATCTCAGTTCAAGTCTTGTCTTCTACTACCCAGCAGAGTTGGGGGCCTTGGACAGTTTCTTAACCTTTCCTGATAATTTATCTATAAAATGGGGATAATTGGTATTTAACAGGTGTTTTCCAGATTATGCCCAAACTCATACAATAAATTAAAAATGAAAATCCATTTTCTAATAGCTTAGCCAGCTGAACCAATAGTGTTGGGCCTCCACATAGCAGAGCCTGTGGCAAAGGAAAAATGTGCACCCAGCATGTCTTGTGTATTTTTTAATGGTTAGTTTTCTTCAGAATATTAAAGTAGTTGAAAAATATTGAAAAACTAAAAAGAAGGTGTATTAAAACTCAGAATGTTTACATTAACCTATTTTATTTATACCAAAAGAGAATTTATTACATTTTTAAATAAAAATTTGTTAAGAGCATTACTTAGTCAAGAAAAATTATCAAACATGACAATTCTCTTCATTGAAAATGAGAAAAGTAGGGGTTGGGGATTTAGCTCAGTGGCAGAGCACTTGCCTAGCACACGCAAGGCCCTGAGTTCGGTCCTCAGCTCTAGAAAAAAAAAGAAAAAAGAAAATGAGAAAAGTAAAGGCAATCTTGAAAATACTAATGAGTTTACTTTCAGCTGGGCAAGGTGGCACACGCCTGTAATTCCAGCCATTGGGGAGGCTAGGCAGGAGGCTCACAAGTTGGAGGCCAGCCTCAACATCTTAGTGAAACCCTGCCTTAAAATAACCTCTTAGTTCAATCTCCAGTAAAAAGAAAGAAAGAAAAAAGATATATGATAGTTTAGCTTCTATTAAAATCAGGGGCACATTTTTTTTCTTTTGTTTCAGGCTCCAATATAGCTCTATACAGCACTTATCTTTATTTAAAATTATACTATTTGGTTCATCATGAATTATTTTTAATTACTTTCAATTTTTAAAATATTCATGAAAGTATTATTTATCTTGAGTATCAGTTTTTTTGAGCACCCTTTAAATTTGCACCCAAGACAAGCACTTCATTTGCTGGTCCTAGTCCGGGCCTGTGAACTAACTCCCTCCCTCGCTTTCTAGGCAAAAAATCCCTGGATGAAAGAATAGAAGCTTTACTGATTTGTTCTATGTGTCCTATATGTCTTCTCTGTCACTGTGGGTTGGACCAGCTATGACTAGACAGTCATTAAAGAGCTGAGGTTTTGAAATCAGGCAGACCTGGGTTATGTGACTTGAACTGGTAACATAGTTCATTTCTCAGACTCCCTCCCTAAAATGAAACATCAAGCTTACATAGGATTTACATCTAGAATTACAATTCTGAATATCAAGTATCTTTTTTCTAAAAATGAGTGTTTTAAGTTTTTATTAGTGTATTATGGTAATAAATAATACAAACATAATTTTGACATATTCGTAGACACATTCATTTAACAATTTGTTCCATTTCAATCCCCAGTACTTTCCCTTTCCCTCTGCCCATCCCTCCTTCAGATCCCTTCCTATTCTACTGGTATTCTTTCCATTCACTTACTGTTTTTTAATTGGTGCATTATAGTTATATATAAAACTGAAATTCATTGTTATATATTCATACATTCACAGAACATAATTTGATCAATTTCATTCCTTAGTTCCTCCCCTTTCTCATCCCTCTTTCCTCCCACTTGATCCCCTTCCTCTACTACGCTGTTCTCTCTTCTATTTCATGAGATCCTCCCTTTCATAATTCCTTATTTCTCTCTAGCTTCTGCACATGAAAGAAGACATTAGATTCTTGACTTTCAAATTGCTCATAATTTTTTTGAACAGAGATTGAACCCAGATGTACTTAACCACTGAACCACATCCCCATCCCTTTTCATTTTCTTTTTTTAAATTTTGAGACAGAGTATTGCTAAGTTGCTAAGGCTGGCTTTAATCTGTGATCACCCTGCCTCAGCCTCCATTGTCACTGGGATTACAGGTATGCACCCTTGTGCCTGGCTTTGAGCATGATTTTCCATACATTTCTAGATTCAATTTACAAATATTTCAGAAGATAGTTTTTGTATTTGTGTATTGTTCTTATCTTTGATGTCACTACAATGGCCTCATACAATGAGGTAAGAACTTTGACAGAGACTGGAGGAATGTGACAAACTACTAACTGTTTCTATTTGGGATGACGTAAAGTTCTGAAGATAATGATGATAGTTGCACAACCATGTAAATGCACTTAACGCATTGAACTGTACACTTAAACTGGATAAAATGATAAATTCTATATTATACATAATTTAACATGCACACGAATGCACAAACACACACACACACACCCGGAGCTAGTATCATACTTAATGATGAAAGACTGAAAGCCTTCCCTCTAACATCAAGAATACTATAAGGATGTCTGCCCTTGATATCCCTATTCAACACTGTATTGAAGGTTCTAATCATGGCATTCGGCAAGAAAATAAACAAATACATCTATATTGGAAAGGAAGAAAAATTGTCTCTATTGAAGATGCATGACATTGTATGTAGATGACCTTAAAGGATCCACATTCACCCAAAAGCTAATAGAACTGGTACGCAAGTTCAGCAACTTTGCAGGATATGTACAACACCCAAAAATTAGCTACTAATGTACAATCTGAAAATGAAACTCAGAAAACAATTCCATTTACAATAGCAGCTACCAGAATACTTAAGGCTGGAGGAATGGTTTGCATGTGCTGGGCTATGGGTTTAATCCCCAGTACCACAAAACAACAACAACAACAAAAACAACCAAATTGATTCTCAACAAGAGTTCCAAGATCATATGGTGGAGAAAAGACCATTTCTACAAACAGTGCTGCGAAACCTGGATAACAACGTGCAAAGGAATAAAGTTGGACCCTTACTCATAGCATATACAAAAGTTAACTCAAAACGGATCAAAGGTCTAAATATAAGGGTTAAACCAGAAAATTCTTAGGAGAAAACAGTACAAATTTTTGTGAGCCTAAGAGTTGGGAGTGTAGTTCAATGGTAGAGTACTTGCCTAGCATGTGAGAGGCCTTTGTTTCCACCTCCAGCACCACACACACACAAAATTGTGACCTTGGGTTAGGCAATAGTTCCTTATATGTGGTACCCAAAACATAAGCAACCCTGCTCCAAAAACTGGAGCACCTCCAAGTAAATCACTTTTTTGTTTATCAGTGGATACTATCAAAGAGAGTGAAAAGACAGCCCACAGAATGGGAGAAAAAATTGCAAAGCATACACACAATAAATATGCAGTATTCAGAACACACAAAGAACTCTTACAAGTCAACAAAGAAAAGGCAACGCTATTAGTAAGTTCTCCAGAAAAGATGCACAAAGGGCCAAAAAGTACATGAAAAGATGCACATTAGTATTCATTAAGGAATACAAATAAAAACCACAGTGCAGTACCACTTCATACTTGCTAGGATAGATATAATTTTTTTAAAAAGTACTGGTGAAAATGTGGAGAAACAAACTCTGCTGATGGAAACAAAACAGTGCAGATGCTTTGGAAAGCAGTTGGGTATGTCTTCAAAAAATTAAACACAGAATTGTCTTTCGACCTAGCAATTCCACTCTTAAGTATATATTCAAAAGAATTGAAAAAAATATTTTCAAACACACATGAACAAACATAGCAGGATCATTTATAATATTCAAATACTGGAAATAAGGAAAAGGTTCATCAAATGATGACTGGATAAACAGCATGCAATATCTCTATACAATGAAATATTATTCAGCCATAAAAAGGAATGGAATACTGATATATGCTACAACATGGATGAATCTGAAAATGTGCTAAGTGAAAGAAGTCAGGGATAAAAGGCAACAAAAATAGCCAGAATTGTAGGTTCATACAAACAAAAACAAATTAGGAGTTACTAGGAAAAGACAATAGGGAGTGAAATGGGCTATGTTAGGGGGTTATGAAAATGGTCTAGAATTAGATGGTGGTGATGTTTGCACCAGCTTGTAAACATGCCAAAAAAATCATTGCATTATATGGTGCTTATTAGATATCTAATAGAAAAGTGGGCAAAAGACTTGAATGGGTACTTCACCTAAGAGGTAACACAGATGACAAATAAGCACATGAAATTATGTTCAATATATTAGGGAAATACAAATTAAAACCATGTTGACAAGTGGAAACCAAGGAGAAATGATGACTAAATGTGATATAGTATTGGGGATGGTGTCTTGGAACAGAAAAAGGTCTACAGGGGGCATGAAGTCCTAGGTTAAATCCCTAGCATTAAAAAAAAAAGAAAGAAAGAAAAAGGATTTTAGCTTTTAGTCAAAACTAAGGAAATTTGAATGAAGTGTGGACTTTAATTAATAATATATTAATATTAGTTCATGGGGGCTGGAGCGGTGATTCAGCGGTTATGGAACTTGCCTGGCATGCATGAGAACACAAGTTCAAACCCTAGCACTACATACACAATGAAGTGTTGGAGCAATGAAATAAATAAATAAAATTGATTCTCTCTCTCTCACACTGTATCTCTCTCTTTTTAAAAAAATATTAGTTCATGGGGCTGGATTGGTGGTTCAGTGGTATCATGCTTGCCTGGTGTGTGTGAGGATACAAGTTTGAACCCCAGCACCACATACACAAACTAAAAGTCAGAGCATCGAAAACCAGATGAAGAACTAACTAAATAAAATTGACTCTCTCTCTCTCCTTCTCTTTCTCTTAAAGAAAAATATTCATTGTGACAGTTGGAATAGACCAGTATAAAACATTAGCTTTTTAGTATGGTGGAACTATTCTGTATCTTGATTATGATGAATCTATATATTTGTAAAATTCACAGAAATGTGTAAAAAAATAGTTTTACTGAACATCAAGATAAAATTTAAAAATAATAATAATTTGGAGGAACTGGAGAGTAAGCAAGAGCCAGCAAAACCTGGAGATATAACCCTTGAAAGAACAGAACTACCCTGAATGAAATCATGTTTCCAAAGCTTTCTTCTAAGAAAACTCCCCAAAATCACTCCCAGGAACATCATAATCAAAATGCTGAAAGCAAAGATAAAGAAAAAATCTTGAAAGCAGCCAGAGATGACACTCGACAATGTGGAGAACCACAATCTGAGCTGTTGACTTCTGAACTATGAAGCTCAGTGGTAGAGAAAAATCTATAAAGAGTCATAAGAAAAAGAATATTAATACAGGATTCTGTGTCCTACAGGATGAATGAATATAAAATAAACGTGTTTTCAAATAAAACAGATTTCAGCAGTAGCAGATCTGCAGCACAAGAAATACTGAAGAAAATTCTTCAGTCTAAAGGGAAATGAAATCAGAGTAAAATATTAGATCTTCCAAAAGGAATGAAGAGGTGGCTGAAGAGGTGGTTGGCACACGCGAGGACTCTGGTTCAAACCCCAGCACCACATACACAACTAAGGTCAGATGAAAGAAAGGCTAGATGAAAAATTAAATAAATAAAATTGATTCTTTCTCTCTCTCCCCACCGTCCCTCTCTCTTAAAAAAAAAAAAAAAGGAACGAAGAGGATCAGAAATGGTAAATATCTTATAAATATAAATGACTTTATTTTCACTTTCTTTAAAATATGCTGGACAGGTTAAAGCAAAATTTATAACTCTTATGAAGCATAAATATATGTAGATATAATAATCTGATAAATATAGCATAAAAGATGAGCAGGAGATGGTGGTAAATGGATCTATTTGTCAGACTTCTACATTTTGTATGAAGTTGTACAACATCTCTAGGCAGATTCTGAAAAGTTATATATATATACAAAACAGAGGTAATTATCAATAGATAATTAAAATGGAATTCTTAAAAATATTCAAATGCACCAAAAGAAAATAACAATGGTAGAACAAAGGGGGAAAAACTGAAGGAAAAAAGCAGAAAAATAAATAAAAAATGCTAGACCTAAATCTAACCGTATCAATTATTAAAATTCTAAGACTAGAACTGGAGTGGTTGCTCCGAGGTTGTGGTGCTTGCCTGGCATGTGCAAGTATGTGGGTTCAAACCCCAGCACCATGTACACAACGAAGTGTTGGAGCAACAAAAGCCACATGCAAAACCAAATAAAATTGATTCTTTCTCTCTCATTGTTCCTCTCTCTTTAAAAAAAAATTTTAAGAACTAAACAGACTAAAATGCAAAGAATGCCAAAGTGAATATAAAGGATGCACTTTAAATACAAAGACATAAAGCTGGGCACAATGGTGCAAGCCTGTAGTTCCAGATTCTGAGGAGGCTGAGAAAGAAGGATCACTTGGAAACAGAGGTTCCAGACCAGCCTGGGGAATGTGGTGAGATATCAGCTCAAAAAATAAAAACCAATATAAAGACATAAATAGATTGAAAGGCAATGGATGATACAGATGTAAATGGTAAACATAATACCAGGCAAAACAGACTTCTAATCAAAAAGCATTAGCAGAAATACAGAGAAACATTCATAATGATAAAATTTCAGTTCATCAGAAAGACATAGTAATAATAAAATGTTTATATACCTAACAATAAAATTTCAAAATCCAGAGTGAAATTTGACAGAATTAAAAGGAGAAATAGGAGAAATAGAAGATCCCACAATCAGAAGTCTTGACATCCCTCTCAACTGACAGAAAAACTGAACCAAAAAAACCCTAATAAAGTTATAGATGATCTGAACATAATCAACAACCTCAACCTAATTGATGTCTATAGAATACTATACCCTAATCTGTGAAATACACACTTGCAAGTGCACATATTAAGTCTACCAGTATAGACCATATGTTAATCCATAAAACAAACCTCAATAAATCTATAGGGACTGAAATTTGACACTGTCCTCTGACCATAGCAGGGTGGGTGCGAGACACTAAGCAATCTGGAGGCTGGTGAAAGGTGAATACCTGGTATTGAGAGCAGGTTCAAGGGGCAGTGCAGGCACAGGCAGGTCTGGCGAAGGGTTGAACATCAGGAGGAGGGGAACCCCAGCCTCAGTCTCTGGCTTCTCACCTACACCCAGAAAGAACTGCAGGAGGAGGGGTTGCTTTCGTCAGACTGGCTTGGGCACTGATGTCAGTACAGGGCCCCAGGGCTTCCTGCTTGGCCCCTTTATCTGCCCAAGGGATGCACAGTTTTTCCTCTCTGCTCTGGCCACAGAAGAAGATCCTACAGGGTGTGGAGTGTGGCCACTACAAGGTGAGCTGCTTGGACTGGGGGCTCATATTCAGGTAGGATCACTGTATACCAAGAGGGGACTGAACCAAAGTCTCTAGTAAAAGTCTCTAGTCTTCTGGCTGAAGATGGCTGGCTGGTAAAAGTAACAGTAAATCCAAAGCCTTAACTTCCACAGATAAACCCTTTGTCAAGGGCTAGACTGAAGGATGAGGGCAGAGGCTGGAAGATCAGTACAAATTATGGCCAAGGGCTACTACAATGCCTCACAGGGCAGAGTAAGAGGACTCCACTGGGTGGAGGTCCTATAAGGGCCTGACTGGGAGAAAGATAGGGCTCTGGGACCCAGAGAGACTATCACCCTATGCCAGTTGCAGGAACACCCCAACTACCCTGTTTCCCTGAAAGCCTTAGCTATGGTGAGGGGGCGGGGGATCAGGACCCAAGCAACAAGCCCCAAAGGGGTGAGTAGTATTGTAAGGCCAAGTGCCCCAAAATTGGAAAGCTGTGTCCCCTGGGCTCTTACAACTCCAGGGCCTTGCTCCTTTTCCTTTCTTATAAATGAAATGATGGTTTGGCCAAATGAAAGTCAAGTGGAGGGGTGACTGTTTCACCAGGTCAGAAGGGATAGAGGGGGTGAATACTTCCTGGTGGTAGAGTCTGGGGAAAGGAGATCCCATGGGCTAGCAGCACGACAGAGGGAGTGTATACAGTAGTTAAGGACACAGAAAATGTACCAGACTACCTCAGCTTGAATCCTGGTTCTACACTTTCTAAGTTGTAACCTTAGCAACCTCCCCAAACTTCCATTTCCCCATCTATAAAATTACAATGACAACAATATCTCCTTTAGCAGTTTCTGGCAATAAATGCTATTATCATTATGCATAGAGAGCCACATGTGGACCTAGGTCCCTTATCTGAAGGGGCATCTTACTGTCCATACCCTGACTCAAAGTCCAGGGGCTGAGCTGACAGTGGCCCAAGTGCCTCCCTGGCCCAGCCCCCAGTGGGAACTTTTAGAGGGAAAGTCAAAGGTAGAGCTCTGCTCTTCAGAGCCTTTCCAGCTGGGTGATTCCTTTGAGCTCTGGGGCAGAGGTCACAGGGAGGCTACTAGCCTCTGAGGACCCATTGTTCTTCTCCTCTGAGCTGAGAAAAATGTATACTCCCCACCCTCCTCTTGGCACCAAAATCTGCATGCTCAGGAACAGACCTTAGATAAACAAACCCTTCCCTCTTGCCTTGTCCAGGGCTTCATTATAGTCCTGTAACATCCAGCCCTCTGGCCTTATTGTCCCCAATTCAAAAATGAGGAAGTTGAGGCTTATTTGATGTCCCTTATAGAAAGGTATCATGGCCAGGAGTAGGTCTCTCAAAGACAGCATTCTAGCACAATCATGTTCCACCATACAGAGGACAAACTCACCGACAGAGAGCACAGCCTTTGGGGGGAAACAGAGGCAGACAGCTAGGCAGTGATGGCTGTTTTTTTTTTCTCTTCTCCCTAGATGAGCTTCACATCCCAGGTAACTGAAGCAGAAGTCCTCAGCTCATCTTGCCTTCTCTCCCCAAGCAGGTGCCTGCTGCCTCAACAGGGGGCCAGGACAGTCTACCTTCTTCCACAGCTGTAACCTCTGCTTGGCCCAGTAGGTTTTACAGGAGAGTAAAACAGGAAGAACGGTGTCCTCCCTACATAGTGGATGGTAGGAGAGTGTACCCAAGACCAAAATGTTGTTCACATGATAGGGTTCACCCTGCAGCCTTCTGAGATTAAGGGAGACCAACTGTCAACGTTTTCCTGGGTTCCTGGGATGGAAAACCTTCAACTTTAGAACATGCAAAGACATAGACAGACTGGGATGAGTTTATTACCTGAGTCTTCCACAGTTTCCAGTCAGAAAATGAGACTCACTGAGCGATAAGCAGAGGATTTATAGACTGGGGCCAGAAGGGAAAGGAAGAGTCAAGAGAGACACACAGTGAACCATACAGTGGCTGGCATTCTGCAAGATGGTCTTGGGCAGCTCCTCTTTTGAATCTGAATCCTTCCTACCCAAGTCAGATATGCTGGAGTCAACCTCTCCTTTTCTACAAAGATGCCCAGAGACCTGGTATAATGGGTCATTTCCTGTTCCTAACTCCTCTATCAGCCTGGAAGGGCTCAGTTCCCCAATAGGGCCAACCTTCAGCTTCTTTCCTAGTCTCTGAGGACAAAGCTTAGGCACAGCCCATACAATGCAGCCATCTTCCCAAGGCCCCAAAGCCTTCTGTCCTGGGTCCAGATCTCATTCAGATTTTCCTCTTTTTCTTCAGGTCTCCTGCTCAGCCCAGGTACCAGCTGACATTCATTCCCCAGTGTTGCTTTCAAGAATGGCAAGATGGAAGATGTTTGGGGAAAGGGATCCTTGAGCAAGGGCAGGGAAAGAGAATAGAATGGCTGAATTTTGAGATGAGAAGACACAGGTTAATGAAAAGGAGGTCCCAATTGCTAGAAACTGTGGGGTCCTCAAGGATGGCTCAGGGCAGTTTATGTCTGGGATGTCCAGGCCTCTGAAGTCTCAGGACAGGGATGCAGATGTGGGACAGTGAAGACATTCTGCCTTTCTGACCCCTGGGCCCACGTACCATCTATGGTCAGTGGAATGAAACAGCTCCTCTTCAACCAGGCCTATGCAAAAGCTCTGCTGTCTAGCTCTTTCTCCTTCCAGACCGTGACTGGGGCATCCAGCACCATTCAGTTCTTCCTCTCAGAAGCTTTCCTGGGTCAGCACTTTGAAACTGTGGAGTTGGAAGGATGTGATCCTGAGCCTGGAGACCTCTTCTTGTTTAGGCTGCGGTCCCCAACCGGAAGCTGGTGTGGGGCCCATGTGGGCGTGTACTGCGGCCAAGGAGAGATCATCCACTTTGAGGGTGAGTGCCTGCAGCTGAAATACGCACTCAAGCAGGCAAAAAGAGGCTGCCTGTCCAGCACACCCTATCCGTGGGTGGGCTACATGGTAATAAAGACCGTGGTCCTGGGCTTGGAGTCTCTACAGATAGGGGATTGGACAGCCAGCATAAGGGGCTCCTGGCCTCCGGATCTGAGGATATGCAGCTGTGGGGCAACTAGGCATAGGGCCTAAACTGGCTCTGATATACGCCTGGCTGGCGATCCCCACAGGCAAGAAACCCAGCAGTTGTGGGCCTCACAGATTTCTGGGCTCCTGGGAAGGCATTGTATGCAAACAGGGGCATGGCCCAATGCTCCGCTCCCGCTCCCTCTGGCGCGTGCTGCGGCGACGCGGTGGCATTGACCCCACGGTGTTGGAGCTGCGTGTGCGTGAAGCTATGGACGCAGACCCTCCTCCCTATCACCCCGCACGCAACAACTGTGTGCATTTTGCATTGCACCTGCTCGGCGTTGGCAGGAACCCCAACTAGGTGAGCATAGCCCAGCTACCCACCCAGAACCCTACCCTGGCTTCAGGGCCTGCTAACAGTTTTACCAACTGCTCCTGAAAAATTCAGGCCCTCCCCTCCATACTCCACTGAGGATTCATTCTTCCAAACTTAGTATCTACTTTACTCTGGCAGGCCCAAAGCCCCCCAAAACCTAATAGGCCTGTCTACTAGTTGAAATCCTTTTGAGACCGTTCCAAGAAGGCCCCAGACCCCAACTCATAGATCCTGCCCCTATTATTTATTTCAACCTACTAACCTCCAAACCAGGTCCAACTCCCAGCCTGGTCAAGCACCATCATTCCCATTCCCTCAATAAAACCTTCTTACTAAGCCAAGCTCCACCCTTCTGGGCCCCATTCATTTCCAACCAAGCCCACCAATGCTGGACTTGGAGACTTCAGGACCCTAGTCTACAGATCAAGACTCACTCAGCCCTTACAACTCTTCCACTCTCTAAGCCCAGCCTTCAGACTCCAGTCACTCAACCTGATGCCCAACTAGATCTCATCCCTTCCCCCAGCCTGGTTCACTACTTTCCCTCTGATCCAGACCTTCCTTGCTTGGCCTTTGCGGTATCTCAGGCCTTGGGAACTAGAGGCATCACATGATCCAGGAGTCCTGATAGTTGCACCAGACCCTAACCTGGTTTCTTCCATTTTTTCTTCCGTCTTAGGCATCAGAGAAACTGGAGTTAACCATGGACAAGGCATGACCTTGATCCTTCCTGGGTGGCTAGAGGGGGCTTCAGAAAGGATCAATAAAGTATTTTTCAAAGCTTAATTAGTGAGTTCACTGTTTTCTCTAGCCTTTCTCCCACCTGTCTGCCAGAAGGCCACGAAGAGTTCCGTGGTGCTTGCCCATAAATTCCACCTTCTTCAGGAAGCTGTTCAGCTTTCCACTGAAAAGGCGGGACTATCAGAGGAGCCTAGATTTTGTAGAAAAGACAGGGCAGGGAAAACATCCTTAGGTCTCAACAACCGTTCTTCTGTACGGCGCTTCCTCCCCTCCCTACCGCCCGCCAAGCCTGGGAGCACAGCCTTCCTTTCCACCCCTTTACCCTCTCCTTCCACTGCAGGGGTGTGTGGAACCCCTAGACGTTGTTCCGCCGAGGCCAGGTGCTTAGGGATGGGCACAGACATTGAGCACCCCTTGGAAGGCTGTCCTATCATCAGTGCCAGAGCGTCAGTTCCCTTTAAAGGGCAGGAACCACCGTTCCTGGAGGGAGGACTTCCGAGGGATTGGGGCGGGGCAGATCCTGCAGCCCCACCCCACCCGCCCCCTGGCCGACACGCCCTGAGCTCCGCCGGCACTGGGGCCTTTAAGAACCTCGGAGCGCGGCCCGGAGTGATAAATCCGAGCGCTGCTTCCACTGCTGCAGGTTGCAGTTCTGCAGAGTCGGGGTTGCGCCGCCGATCCCGCCTGCGGGTCTTGCGCCCTGCGGGTCTTGCGCCCTCTTCCTCGGCCCCCGCCGGACCCCGGCCGCGCGGCCTCCTCCCCTGCGAAGCCTTCTCTCCCGGCTGCCTCATGTCGGCCGCTCCCGCCTACAGCGAAGACAAGGGCGGCTCCGCTGGCCCTGGGGAGCCCGAGTACGGCCACGACCCGGCGAGCGGTGGCATCTTCTCCTCCGACTACAAGCGGTGAGGGAGCCGGCCGCGGGCCCCGGGCTCGGCGGATGTCGCGGGCACCATGGACAGCGCCGGGGCCCGCCCGCCGACCGGAAGCCCGCCCAGCCCCCTCCGGCGGCGGCCCGGGACCCACGCGCCGCCCCCACCCCCAGTCCCGAGGGACCCACCTGGACCCGGACTCGGGGTGGGGGTGCAGGCTGATGGGGGATGGGCCAGCCAGCTTGGTTTCGGGAAGACCATCTGTCTCGTGCGGTCCCAGGTGTCCCTGCTTTCAACTAAGGTTAATGGTTCCCAGCCTTTTTTGCGCAGGGTGGGTTGGTTCCTAAACAAAACAGTTAAAAAAGAAAAAAGTGGGGAGGGTTCCGAGTCCGTGAACTTGAATTTGATGAGCCTGGGATCTCTCCAGGAAGGCGGGCCCTGAATGTAAACGACGCAGAAATTCCCAGGCCTGGCCCCTCCTACATGTTAATTTCCTCTTATTCTGGTCCGGATCAGCCATTTGGCACACACATCCTTGCTGCCCACATTGCCCTTACAGTTCAATCCTACCTTAACTTTCCCCTGCGTTTGACTCGGTCCTTCATTTGTTTATTCGTAAATTCTGCAACAAGCTTTTATTAAAGGCCTACCAAGTAGAGTCTGAGGCTAGTCACTGAGTATGGATGCGAACATGAGATCATCCTTTTCCTCAAGTCGCTCCAGAGGGAGGCACAGATGAAGCAGTCTGTGACAATTCAGTATAAAGAGGACTGCAGACTAGGCGTGGGGACGCACACTTGGAATACCAACCACTAGGGAGGCTGAGGCAAAACAGGTTGGAGGCCAGCGTGGGCAACTTAGCAAGCACCTGTCTCATTAAAAAATGAAAATGGTTGGACATGTAGCTCAATGGTGAAGGGCCCTGGGTTTCAGTCCCTAGTACTGCAAAAAAGTGGGGAGCAGTGGGAGAAAGGAGAGGGAAAGGTTGAGGAATGACATTAATCCAGGTTATAGGTTTCCTAGTTTCTAGTGTAATGTGGCCAGAATCACTGCACCGGCCACTGGAGTGACCAGAAATGAGGGTGGGGAGGGCTGCAGAAGGGTTCTAAGTAGGCATTATCATCAGGTTTATATTTTCGAAACCTCACAGAATGAGCTATGGAGAAGAGATTGGAGGGTTTGTTGGACTGAGCAAGAAACGAGTAATGGGGGTGTTGAAGTTGACAGGCTGAGCCTGCTGATAGTCTAGAGGAAGGGAAGGACTGGAGGAATCAGAAGCTACAGACTTGATGATTGGATGTGGGAAGTGGGGGTAAGGGAGTGTCTAAGAGAAGTTACAGGTTACTAGTTCCTGCAACTGAATGGATAGTGGCAGGATTCCATGTAACTGGAAATAAAAATGGTGTTACAAGCAAATTTGTGGAAATATTGGACTGGAGAGGTGGCTCAGCTGTAGAGAACTTGCTTGGCATGTGCAAGGACCTGGGTTTGAACCCTGGCACTACATACAAAACTAAGTGTTGGAAAAACAAAAACCAGATTAAAAAAATAAATAAATAAAATTGATTTTTTATTTTTTTATGGAAATATTGAGCCCAGATTTCAACATGCTAAAATTGTAGACTCTCAAATCTAGTAGGTAACTGGATATTAGGATTTGAATTTCTGGGAGAGAGATGAGGAAAATATTAATTATTTGTTAAGGCCACAGAAGGCAGTGAAGATAGTCAGGGAAAGTGTATAAGTTCAGATCAGGCACAAGTCTGAACCCTAAAGACACTAAAGTTAGGGGTGAATAGAGAGTTAGGGGAGTATTTCAAGATATCTGAGAAAAAGGGAACCAAAAAGTAGAAGAAAACAAAATACAATTTCAAGAAGGAGGGAGTAGTCAGTAGAATCAATGCCAAGCAAGAAAAATTTGAGACCATTATTTCACAAACAGGTCAACTTCTTCCCGTTCCACTCCCTACCTCCTGTGCTGCTATACCAGTTCTGGCAAAATGAAGAGAACAGGTACCAGATTATTTTCCCCCAACATTCTATTATAAATTTTATTTTGAATAGTCAGAAAAATTGAACTAATAAAACCATAAATGCATGTGTATCACCCCCCCCCAATCAACCATCATTGATACTTTCTTGCTTTATCTAGTGTCTCCCTGTGTCTGTCTTTGGCTGAATCACATAAATTGCAGAGATCATGACCCTTAAGCCATAAATTCAATAAAGATTGAAATGAATAATGGAATGAATAGGAGGTGAATAAATAATGAACAGTGAGTGAGGATTTTGCTTTTAAGTAGTTTATAAAGGAAAAAGAAAGAGCCAACTGGAGGAAATCATCAGTTCAAGGAAATTTTTGTAGTTATTTTTGTTTATTATTAGGGTGGAGGATCCCAGAAAAAAAATTGAGTGCTGATGAGGTGCCGGTAGAATGGAAAAGTTTGTAAAGAATGAAGCAGGCTCAACCCTGAGTGATGGGAAGGTAGGCTTATAGAGAAGGAGGTAGGAAGGACTAGCTTGGGTGCAGGGAGGATCAGCTCTGTCCAAAGGGAGAAGGGAGAACAGCATAGACGAAGATGTGTGTGAGTCTGGGGCAGGGAGCTGCAGGGGATTCTAAAAGACTTTCATTCTGGGAGAAGCAGACTGTACAACTATAAGAGTAAGGGCAGAGCAGAGGGCAAGGACTTGAGGGTCCTAGGGGTTTGAAATGCTTGAGGTGAATAAAGCAGGGCAGTGGGACAGGAGGGCCAGGGATGCGTGACAGAGCAGTAGACCCCTGGAGCCTTGTAAGGAGGAATCAGAGATCAGGGAAGGCTGTTGGGAAGGCAGGTGAAGATCAAGAGGCTTGGGGGCAGAGTGAGAAGGGGACATGTAGGATTTTCAGGGAGGAGTAGTTCTGAGGAACCTGAGGTCCAGTTGGGTCTGTGGGGATTGGAGGTAAAGAGGGCATCCCTTGCCTCTGTCTGTATCAACTCCCTTAAGAAAAGTTCTCTGCCCAGAGATCAGAGTAGACTGTGTCTCAGGCTCTGACTTTCTGTCCCTCCTAAGACCTTATCTCTGAGGAGTGAAGAGGAAACCAGAACCTCCCTCCTGACCAGTGTCCAGTTACTTTTCAGGGGCGGGCACCTGGTGACGGTAACAGGCAGCTCCAGCTCACTGACCAGCACAGTCTCATTCTAGAGCAGAACCTGAAGCCCTATGCAGCGATTCCTGCAGCTCCCAGGGGCCATGGTGAGGCCAGGGGCCAGAGGGACCTCTGGAGGGGACCAGGAGGCAGCCAGCCCTGTGCTAGTCCCTGAAGGTGGACCCCCACCCTGGTACCAGGCCTTACAGCCGGAGGAGCTTCAGAGGCTGCAGGCCCCAGAGGAAGACACAACTCTAGAAGCAACTTCAGAAGGATCTCACACAGAGGCTGGCCAAGGCCAGAGCCAGAGCCAGCTATTAAGGTATAGAGCAGACTTCCCTATCTGGACAGCCAAGAAGCCCAGGGATGGGTAGCCATCACACAGCTCAGCTCCTTCAAGTCACCTTTTCAGGTGCAGGAGCTGACTGTCATATATGCCCTATGGTCTCCCCTCCTTTCCGCTCCCACCCTCACCCCACCTCTGCCTCTGAGCCTGAACTAGAGGCTGGCTATGGAGGAAGTAAGGCCACAAGGCATACCTGGGGTTGAGGATATGAGTAGGGGGAAATAAGGAGCTGTATTCCCTGGAGGCTCTGAGGGGAAGAGAACAGTAAAATATTGAGGGTTGGGGTTCCACCTTGTCTGCTTTTCTCCCCCCAGGCCTTTGTTGGAATGGGCTCAGGGTAGGGTTTGGGGGCAGAATAAAGCACAGACTAAGTATGGCCAACTCCTTTCTGTCTAGTAGACTGGGACCTGGATGTGAGAGGAGAAAAGTGTACTGGCCTCAAATACTATATCTGATTCCCCTGTCTGGCTCCAGCCACCCCCAGGAGAGTCCCTCAGGCTAGGCCAAGGGTCAGGAGAGAGTACAGTGTAAGGGGATCTGACTATGGGAGATGAATGTTTCATGGCCTCAGGATGTTGCTGTGTATTTTTCCTTTGCTCTGCCTCTTGAGAACAGAAGCAGAACCTTGGTGGAAGCAAGGTTAAGGGGCCAGGGGCTGCCTTGCTCTAGGACAGTGCTGCTGTTTGGGTTCAGTGAGCATCTGATGATCAATCCTGCCGTGCTTTCTGCCTTATACCCAATGGTCCCTCTCTTCTCTCAGTTCCCTTCTCCCTCAGGGCCCTGGAATGTGTGCACTAGCTTGAGTGGGTGGATTGCCCTGGGGTGTGTGCATTTGACAGGGACCTGTGGCATTTGTGGGTATGATGAGGACACCGGGTGTGAGGAAGTCAGCTTTAGGGAATGTTCAGAATTAACAGAGACTGGGCAACTCTAACCACCTCCCATGGAAGGCCAATGAAGAGTCACCCCAGGGTAAGCTCTCTGGAGGTCAGAGCAGCCCTGAAGCTAGATGTATTTTATCTTGGAAGCCTAAATTTATCACGAAAAAAATCTCACTGGGCATTTTGGTAAATAAGACTGGAGTAGTCAACTTTTTAAAAAGATGTACTTGTACTGTGGTGGTGTCTACAGGGATGGTGGTATAGTTTTGTGGGTGAAGAGGGTTTCTGTGGGAAGTAATTGTGTTGGGTGTGTGTGTGAGTATATCTGTGTGTGTGTTTCTCTGGGAGTTGTGGGTGTGTTTCTGTAGGGGTTGTGTGTATATGGGTTTATGTATGGATTGTTTGTGTGCCTGGGTAGGTATGGGTCTATCTCTGGGGTATAAGTATAACCATGGTGGGGATATGGAAGACTGTGAAAGGTATGTATAGAGAGGATTCTGGAGGGGTAGTAGTATGCATTTGTATATTGGGAAGCTGGTGCCTAGTTTTGTCATTCTGACCAAGACCCTCAGTGCCACCTAAACCTTCCCAACTGTTCTGAGCTTGACAACCTGGGCTGTGATTGAGAGGGTGACAGGTATCTTCTAGTCCTGGCTTAGCCATGGGAAAATAGAAGATGTCCTCTGGTTTGGGGAGCATCCCCAAGGGCTCATGTTAATTTTGATTTAACATGAAGGCTGGGTATCTTCTTCAACCCACACCTGACAGTTAGCAAAGGCTTCTGTGTTCTGGAAGGCACCATCTTTCTACTTTGCCTTCTATCAAAATCTCCTTCAGAAAAATGTTTTCTAAAGTTCCTGGGGCATCAGCCCCCTAGGTCTGCTTCTGTCCCTCCTCGTTTTATCTTTAGGGTCTCATGCACTGTTGCAGCCCTGTAACTAGGGCATTTGTTATGTTGGATTCTTCTCTTTCTCTCAGTTTTGGTCACTCATTCGTTTCCCAGCACCAACAGCAGTCACATTTGCCTCTTTTTGTTTGTTTGTTTGTTTTTGGTACTGGGAATTGAACCCAGGCATGTTCTATTACTGAGCATTGCATTACATCCCCAACCCTTTTATTTTTTATTTTGAGGTAGGGTCTTGCTAAGTTGCTAAGGCTGATCTCCAATTTGCAATCCTCCTGTCTCAGCCTCCTAGTAGCTGGGCATGTACACCACACCTGCCCTCTCCTAGCACTTCTACCTCCAGTTTCTGCTCTTCTATTGTTTGTAAATTTTTCATTTTCATGACTCACTTTGCACACACTACCTTTTAATTTCTATCACTCATGATTCTTCTCAAGGCTGAGTTCTTATACCTGGATCAAAAGCTGTGGGTTAGCCCCCACACCTGGTGGCACACATCTTAATCCCAGTGACCGGGAAAGCTGATCACAAGTTCAGGCCAGCCTCTGCAACTTAGTGAGACCCTGTCTCAAAAAATAAAATGAGCCAGGGATGTAGCTCAGGGATAAAGCACCCCTGGGTTCAATCCCCAGTACAAAAAAAAAAAGCTGTGGGTTATTAGTGTTATCAGAGTGTCATCTGAGAGATTAGTATGTACAGGTCCCCACCCAAAGCTACATAGCTACTTACTACATTTTGGAATTGTCTTGGCAACATGAGTATTAGTTGTTAACAACTCTATCAGCTGTATACAAACACATTCTTCATGGGTTTATTCACAATTGTCTCTTCACTTTTTTTAAAGATAGAGGGACAGAGAGAGAGAGAGAGAGAGAGAGAATCAATTTTTATTTAGTTTTTCATATGGACTTCATTGCTCTGATACTTTTTGTTGTGTATCTGGTGCTGGGGTTCAAACCTGCATACTTGCCCCTGCCAGGCAAGCACCATAACCGCTGAGCCACCACTCCAGCCCTGTCTCTTCACTCTTTGACCACCAGATCCAGGATCCCTGAATATGGTTGGACAGGTTTACTACAAAACGGTACTTGGCCAAGGACTGTAAATCCATGCTATATTCACTGATGAAGCAGCAGCTCAGGGCTCTGTCTACCTGGTTGGGCAGGCAGATGGCAGGTAGGCTTGTAGCAGCCCTGACAGTGAATGTTGGACATAGGTATCATAAATTTATATCAGTTGTTTATGATTTTTGAATGTTAAACTTTTATTTACCATTTCTCAAATATTTTTCCCTTTCATTATTGCTATGAGCAGAATTGTGTTCCCCTCAAATTCTTATGTTGAAGCCTTAGCCTCCAGTACCTCAGAATGTGTCCTTATTTGGAGATAGGATCTTTAAAGAGGTGATCAAGCTAAAATGAGATCATAGGGTTGGCCCCAAGCCAATAGGACTTAATGGCTTTATGAGAAGAGGAAACTTGGACATATGTATGCACAGAGGGAAGACCATGTGAAGACATGGGGAGAAGACCACTGCAAGAGATAAAAACAACAAAAGTGTGTTTTTGCAGCTCTTATATATACCACCCACCTGAAAACTTCACCTCTGGTAACCAAAATGTATGAGGATTTCTCCCCAGTAACCAGTTCTTTGACAGACACCAAACGGGGCATCCTACAATTCAATTTATTTTTTTAAATTAAAATATTTTTTGTTGCAGATGGACATAATACTTTTATTTTATTGATTTTTATGTGGTGCTGAGGATCAAACCCAGTGCTTCAAATGTGCTAGGCAAGTGCTGTACTACTGTGCTACAACCTCAGCCCCAAATTCAATTTAATTTTGACACTATCTGCCTGGACAGTGTCAGATCACATAGGTCATGAATTCAGTCCCTCAAGACTGGATGCCAATTGCAGCTGACCAATTGGCTATAAATTGGGAGATCCCATGACCACCTCCTAGTGTTTAACTCTCTGACCCACTCTCAAAACTCAGGGAAACTACTTATACTTAATCAATTATAAAGAAAAATTATGAAGGATACAGATGAGTAGACAAATGGAAGAGAGGGGTAGGGTGAGGTATGTGGGAAGGGGTGCATAACTTTTATGCCTTCTCCTGGTTATCACCCTCCAAGCACTTCCATGTGTTTAGCAGTTGGATGCTCTCTGATCCCTGTACTTCTGGGTTTCTATGGAGGTTTTATTATGTAGGTATGGTTGTTTACATTATTGGTCATTGGTAAGCAACCTGATCTTCAGCTTTTTCCTTTCCTTGGAAGGTGTGACTGAAAGTTCCAATCCTTTAATTATGAAAGATATTACCATCATCCAGGAGAGTCCAAGGGATCTAGCAGCTGTACTAGATGCTCCTATTACCCAGAAAATTGCATAGGTCTTTGGAATTCTGTATCTGGTACTAGGGTCAAATACTGGAAATTTTAATAAAACTGGAGTCAACTATTAGAACAAAAGATTCTCCTAGGATCTTGAGGTTTTGGGAGTTCTATCTCAAGAATTGGGGGCAGAGCCTGAATGTAATTTTTTTTTTCAATATCATATTGGCCATTGTCAACTTAATAGCAATTGAGAGGGGGCAGGAGCGGTGGCTCGGCGGTTACGGCACATTTTTATTTTCTTAAAGAGAGAAGGACAGTGAGAGAGAGAGAGAGAGAACCAATCTTTATTTAGTTTTTCACGTGGCTTTCATTGCTCTGACAGTTAGTTGTGTACATGGGTGCTGGGGTTTGAACTGGTGTACTTGTGCACGCTGGGCAAGTGCTGTAACCGCCGAGCCACCACTCCAGCCCACTGTCCTCTCTTTTTTTAAAAAAATAATACTCTTAAAAAATAGCAATTGAGAGACTTGACTTTCCAAAACAGAGTTTATTCAGGAATAGCAAGGGTTTCCAAAGTGGCATATGTGTGCTATGGCCGACTACAGGTGCTTCTTCAAAGCTTATCCCTCACCCCTTTTTTTAAAGAGGGACAGCAACAGAGAGAGAGAGAGAGAGAATCAACTTTATTTAGTTTTCATGTGACTTTCGTTGCTCCAACACTTCGTTGTGTACATGGTGTTGAGGATTGACTCCCATCCTCGCACATGCTAGGCAAGTGCCGTAACCACTGAGCCACCACTCCAGCCCAGCTTATCTGTTTTAAAAGGGAAAAATCCGTGTAAGCTATTTTATTTCATTTATTTTTTTTTTAAAAACAGAGAATCAACTTTATTTTTTTTAATCTGGCCTTTATTTCTCTGACACTTAGTTGTGTATGTGGTGCTGGGGTTTGAACCAGGTCCTCGTGCATGCCAGGTAAGTGCTCAAACAGCTGAGCCACCACTCCAGTCCCCATGTAAGCTATTTTAAAATAAACAGTATTGGTTTCGGGGACTTTTGCAAGAATTGGTTTTAGTTCATTAGTGGAGACAGCATCAATAGGTAAGAATCCTTGCGCAGGCCACTTACCTGAAAAATTTGCAGCTTCTGAAAGTCCTGTGATAGTTTTTATCACAGGTATATGTGCATGAGGGCCCTTTGTTTATGGCCTTCCAGCTCCATTTTTTTTTTTTTTTTGCATTTGACATAACTGACCCCATTTTGGTACTGCCAACTCTCCTACCATCTATAAGCCAAAGAGAGAGTCCTCAGAAGAAACCAACCCCATGGATACCTTTGACACTCTGAGACTTCTAGACTCCAGAATTGTGAGAAAATAAATTTATATTACTTAAGGCATCATGTGTGGAGTTATTCATTTGTTTGTTTTATATTTTTGTGGTGGGCTTTGTTCATGCTAGGCTAGAGTTCTACCACTGAGCTGCATCGCTAGCCCTATGTATGGTACTTTGTAATGGCAGCTCTGATTGCCTTTTTTCTCCCCTTAAACTTATGGATTAAACCCAGGGACACTTACCACTGAGCTAGAATCCCCATCCCTTTTTATTTTATTTTGAGACAGGGTCTTGTTAAGTTGCTAAGGTTTACCTCAGCAATCCCCCTGTCTCAACCTCCTAAATATAAGCTACCATACCAGGCTATGCCTAAATTAAAAAAAATTTAACCTAACCATCTTGTTACTGGTAATTTTATGAACTTAAAAATAAAATTTCCTGGGGCTGGAGCGGTGGCTTAGCAGTTATGGTGCTTGCCCAACATGTGCAAGGATCTGAGTTCAAACCCCAGTATCACGTACACAACTAAATGTTTGTTGGAGCAACGAAGGCCATATGAAAAACTAAATAAAAGTGATCCTCTCTTTCTCTATCACTGTCCCTCTCTCTTTAAAAAAATAAAAATAAATAAAATAAAATTTCCTCTTTCCTTCCATATTTAAAAATAATTTATAAGCAAATGTGAGATTCATTTTGGTGTGACATATGTGCACGTTAAATTTTTTGCTGCATGGCAGTTGTCCCAATAGCAGTGAAAGGGAAAAAGAAAGCATCCTTGAGTTTTTTGTTCATAAGGCATCAACTTATATCCTTTCATGACTTTTGATCTGTTTTTAACCTGATATCATATAGCTTTTTTATTATTGTCCTGTTGTTTTATGTTTTGCTATTTAGAAGGGTGAGCTGTCTGAAATCCTTCTTTTCTTTTCCCAAAAATATTCTTTGGAGTTCTTACTTACTGATTTTTTTCAGATAAAATGTTCTATTACTTCACACAGTTTAACAAAATTCTCTCTTTGGAATTTTTTTTTTTTTTTAAGAGAGAAGGACAGGGGCTGGAGTGGTGATTCGGTGGTTACAGCGCTTGCCCAGCATGTGCGAGCACACGGGTTCAAACCCCACCACGTACACAACTAAGTGTCAGAGCAACGAAAGCCACATGAAAAACTAAATAAAAAATTGTTTCTCTCTTTCTTTCTCTGTCTCACTGTCCCTCTCTCTTTATATTAATGGGAAAAAAAGCAGCTTCTCTTAAAAAAAAAAAAAGAGAGAAGGACAGTGTGTGTGTGAGAGAGACAGAATCCGTTTTATTTAGTTTTTCACATGGCTTCCATTGGTCTGGACACTTAATTGTGTTAGTTGTGTACGTGGGTGCTGGGGTTTGAACTTGTGTACTTGTGCATGCCGAGCAAGTGCCATAACTGCTGAGCTACGGCTCCAGCTCCCTCCCTTTGGAATTTCAATTGGCAGCACATAAAATCTATGTATTGCTTTGGCCACTGTGTTTATTCCCTTCAACCAAGTGCAAGGGATCACTTCCTCAAATGTTTGTGGATTTCTCTTATGAAGGTTTTATAACTTCCTTGAATGACTGTGGAATGTTGAGTAAAAGGTTTGGTCTTTATTGTAAAACCATCTGTGGAGTCTCTGGGACCTGTTTAGTTCTTGGAATCAGTTTGGTCTGTGAGGTCAGGACCTCACACACACTGGGTATTGGGTATGGGGCAAGAGCAGCCTACTTTTGTTTGGATTCTCTAGTCTTTCTTATCCATCCAACTGGCCTTGGTTTCTGAGCACAGTTCATATTTTCCCATCCCCAACTTCTTTTGTCTCCAGGTTCTCAGTCCCTGGCTGTATTAATTTCCTATGATTGCTGTAATAAAATACCACAAAATGGGTAGCTTAGAAAACATAAATTTATTGTCTCATAGTTTGGAAACCTAAATTCTGAAATCAAGATGTCCACAGGGTCATGTTCCCTCTGAATTCCTTGTCCCTTCCTAGATTCTGACAGTTTGCTAGCAATCTTAGGCATTCCTTGGCTTCTACATACATTTCTTCAATCCTCCATCTTCAAATAGCATTCTCCTTATGTCTCTGTCTCTTTACACGCCTGGCTTATAAGAAGACCAAACATATTGGACTACGAACCCATATTACTTTGGTATGATCTTATTTGACTTATATGTTAGTCAGCTCTTCATTGCTATACAAAATACTTGAGAAAAATATAAAAAGGGAAAGATTTATTTTGGCTCATGGCTTCAGAGGTTTCAGTCCATGGTTGACTGGCTACATTGCTATGAGCCTGTAGTGAGGCAGAATATCATGGTGAAGAGGGCATGGTGAGTAGGGCTGCTCAATTTATGGCAGCTGAAAGAGAAAGTGAGGAAATGGCTGGGGACAAGATGTTTCTTTCTAGGGCATACCTCCAGTGGCCCACTTCCTCCAACTAGACCCCACTTTCTATAGTTTCCACCTCCTCACAGTAGTCCATTTAATTAAGAACCCATCAATGGATTAATTCATTCATGAGGTCAAAGCCTTTATGGACTAGTCACCTGCCAAAAGACCTACCGCTGAACACTGCTGCATTGGGGACCAATCCCTCAAAACATGAGTCTTTGAAGGGGCATTCTAGATCCAAATTATAGCAACTTAAGAATAGGGCTGGAGCAATGGCTCAGTAGTTAGAGTGCTTGCCTAGCATGTGCGAGTACGTGAGTTCAAACCCCAGCACCACGTACACAACAAAGTGTCTGAACAATGAAAACCACATGAAAAACTAAATAAAATTGATTCTCTGTCTCACTGTCCCTCTCTTAAAAAAAAAAAAAAGAATAAACAGTCCTTGACTTATGGTGGGTCAATTTGAGAGTTTTTGACTTTATGATGGTGTGAAAGTGATATGCATTCAATAGAAACTACTTTGAATTTTGATCTTTTCCTGGGCAATATGTTATATGATATTTCATGCAGTGCCCAACTTTGTGTTAATGTGAGTGTTCTAAGCATGTTTAAGGAAAAATAAGCTAAACCAACATTTGGTAAGTGAGGTGTATATTAAATGCATTTTTAACTTAGTAATCAACATATAATGGGTTTATGGGGATGTAACCCCTTTCTAAATCAAAGAGCATCTATAATTACATCTTTAACAAACATTTCCAAATAACGTAATAGAGGTTAGGACTTAAACATCTTTTCTTTTGATACAATTCAGTCCATAACACTGGCTGACCTATAAGTTTCTCCTGATTCTTGGAGTCCCCTAATCTGTCATTTACCCCTCCCCCACCAATCCCTGCTCTGGTCCCTCCCCTCTGGTTGGGTCTTACATGAGTCTTCCTTGCCTGTGTCTTTCTTTCTATCTGGACCCTTGTGATTGATACCCTGATCCCCATCCTTGTGTCCTAAGCTGACCTCTTGTGCCTCCCCCAGGCATGATGATCTGAAAGAGATGCTGGACACCAACAAGGATTCCCTCAAGTTGGAGGCCATGAAGAGGATTGTAGCGGTGAGAGGGGATGAAAGGGGCCCCTCACAGGGAGGGGCCTGGGTGTCCAAGAGTAGTTCTCCTCAGCTTCTTGGACCTTCCCCTAATCAGTGCTGTGCCTCCTCCCTTCTTCCCTTGCCTTGACCCCACCACCAGATGATTGCTCGTGGAAAGAATGCCTCAGACCTGTTTCCTGCAGTGGTGAAGAATGTGGCCTGTAAGAATATAGAGGTGAGTACTACCCAGTGAGGAACCTCCCATCCTTCAATGCCAGGACTGAAGTCAAACTGGATTGGGGATGATGAAGGAAATTTCCTGCTAAGAAATGTCCTTGATCCAAAAGACACTGGCTACATGTCCCTGAACTGGTTGTGGATCAGAGTAAATGACCTAGGACACCCTCCAGGATGCTATACCCCACTGAAGAATTTGTTCCCACGGGCTGACACTGACTGGGATGATGACATCCCATGTGGAAGTACCAGCCCTCCTGAGAAATCTCTTGGTGAGAAACCCACTCTTCCACAGGTGAAGAAGCTTGTCTATGTGTACCTGGTACGCTATGCTGAGGAGCAGCAAGACCTGGCCCTGCTGTCCATCTCCACCTTCCAACGTGGCCTAAAGGTCAGAAGTCTCCATTTATCTCCCTGAGGTCTTGGCCTCATTGGAACTGTATGGGAAGAGTGAGTACAGATAGATGCAGGGGAGCAGGCTATGGAAGCCTCTTCCCATCCGCCAAAAGTTAGAGTCAAAGTCAGAGGAGAGGACCAGTCAGTCATTCAGAGTGGAGGCAAGGCACAGAAGGGATACGATAAATTAAGTGGGTACTCAGGGCCCATATCTCTCCTCTCAGGGGCCCGTGTTGATGGTGGTGTCTTAGTCCATTTTCTGTTGCCATAATGCATATCACAGACTGGGTAATCTATGAAGGATAGAGGTTTATTCAGCTCACAGTTCTGGAGACTGAGAAAAGCAAGGTCAAGGGGCCACATCTGGTAAGGAGCTTCTTGCTGGTTGGGACTCTGCAGAGTCCTAAGGTGGTATAGGACATCACATGGTGAGAGAAACACATACATATAAGAGACAGAGCCAAACTAGCTTTTATAACAGACCCACTGTCCAGGTAGGCCATTAATTCATTAATCCATGAATTCAGGTCCCTCTTGACCCAGTCTCCTCTTAAAGGTCCCACCTGGTCCTAAGACCTCACAATGGTGATTAAATTTCAACATGAATTTTGCTGGAGACATTCCAACAATAGCAGGCTGCCTCAGGTATGAATCACTTGAGCCCCTGACAGTGGAGAATCTCTTAGTTCTCACCTCTACTGGTATAAAGATGTGACTTTTGTCCCATGGTCAGGCAGAAGTCAATTCCCTAAAGAAGAATTCTGCTGGGGAGTGATCTAGATTCTTCACCCCTGGGCAGTAGAGTCTTGGTACAGATTGACTCACCTGGTCCAGCTATCTGTAGAAAACAATAACCATCAGAGCCTTTTTACCTAGAACTCAATAGAGAGGACAGAATACTGAGAACAAAATGAGCTACACAGGGAACAACAGTTCCTCATGCATGAGAGTTGCCTCCACTTGGAGTCTGAGGTCTAAGGTCGGCTCAGAGGACAAAAATACATAATGTTAAAACTCCCTCAGAGTTCCATTCTCAGTAAGTTTAGTACAGCCAGTTCTTCTGTTTAGCACCAGAAGTAGTTGACTTGTTATAGATGTCCCAGTGTAGGAAAAATACCCATCTTTAAACACCTGGATCAGATCTATTGTGATTAAATATAGTTAGAGGCAGGCAGAAGTTGAAACATTGAAGGGGAAGGACAATGGGAAAATTCAAGTTTAATTCAAATTCAAGTTTATTTAAACTGTGATTGCTCTCACCTTTACTTTTGTTCTGTTGAGGACATAGTGTTGAATTTACATATACTAAATGCATAAGTTTTTAGTGGGTGCTCTCCTGGCTAATTTAAGATTCCTCCAGGGATCTACAGTGGGGTGTGACTCAGTGGCCTAGCAAGTGTGGGGCCCTAGGTTCAATCCCCAGCATTCCCCTCCAGGAAAAAAAAATTCCTCCAGGGTAAAGGCAGTCTTCTTTCTCCATATCAGATTTTTTTCTTTTTTCAGAGAGGAGAGAGTGTGAGAGAGAAATAATCAATTCTATTAACTTTTTCATCAGGTCTTTGTCTCTCTGACACTATACATGGTGCTGGGGTTTGAACCAGGTCCTCATAGATGCCAGGCAAATGCTCTGACAGGTGAACCACTACTTCAGTCCCACCCATATCAGATTTTCAGCTAATTATAGCCCATAACTCCCCTATTGTTTCCACACTTTTAGTTTGAATACCTGTGAAATGGACTCTGCCTGGCAAGCAGATAACCCAACCTGTCTTTATGCAAATGAGCCCTTAAATCCTCTATGAAACCCTGTAGGTTTAACACAACGTCCAAGCCATGGTGATTCTGAATTTTAATTTTTTTCCTTCTCAACTTTGTGTTTTCCTCCAAGACAATGACAAATAATTTGGAGGGCAAAGACTGAGTTTGTGGCATAGTATGTTTTCAGGTTGACATCAATCTGTTAATAAAGCTTCCACAACTATTTGTTTTTATCAAATATTTGCCTGACTATATTTAGCCAGCATTTTCCTGTCTTATCAGGAAGGATCTTATTTAATAGCAAGAAAAAATATTTTAACATCTTTCATGTGCAAAGGGCTATGGGTGACAGGGATAAAATAGACCTGAATTCTGCTTTTAAAATGCTTACATGTTAGGTGAAACCAAAGGCCCACATCAAACATGACAATGCAGAAAATGCTATGAGAAACTTCCACATATGCCTGGCTGAAATCAAGATACAGAGTACTAACATCTACTAGCCTAGCTGCCCTATCAAAAAGGCAAACAGATTTTTTTTGTGTGACTCTACATTTATTTAGAAATGTCTAAATAAAAATGTTTTTTAAAAAAGGAAATCAGGTTTTAGGCAGTTAATGTGATGATTTGTCTCTAAGAAAATAGACTCCTTTATAAATAAATGCTTTTAAACCACCTGTTTAAAAATCAATTCCAGAGTTTTGCCAGGCATTGCAATCAATTTGACATGTGATTTTGTGGCTCTTCCCATTTTAGAAAATCAGGATAACATCCGTCCTCCAGCATTCCAATGCTTCTCCCATTGTCTGTCATTCTCCAAGATTAATAGTAACTTATAGCTGCTGTTCTTAATAATGGGAAGACAGCTCTAAGTTCCACAATTAGAATACAGTGTGTCTAGGGCTCTTATCAGGTAGGTAGAGGGTTCAGTAGCAGCAAAGAGAAGGATGCTATGCATCTACTCTGCCTTAAACACTGTGGAAGAAGAGCAGTCATTGAGAGGTTGCTGGGAAAGAGCAACGTAAGAGTAAACTCTGGAAGAAATAACAGCTTGCGTTTACTGGCAGTCATCACAGGCATAAAAAATGACCCCCCAAAGGGACAACAGGGGTTTAAGGAACTCTAGGGGTTCTGAAGGTTTTTCACTCTTTCTGAAACAAGCTACCTCTTGGCATACCTGTTTCAGGTGACATGTTTTTGCAGTTAGAGACAAGAATCAGTGCCCCCAGGCAGTGCCTCTGCAAGTTTCCAAAACTGGCACGTTATCCTGCCTCAGTTCAGGAGACAGGGATGCAAGAGCTGGTGGTGGTAGCCAGAAATAGTGACCTCCAGAGGTAGCCTCCCACAGCTCTGTCACCCCTTCTTCCTTAGGATCCCAACCAGCTGATTCGTGCCAGTGCCCTCCGTGTCCTCTCTAGCATCCGTGTGCCCATCATAGTGCCCATCATGATGCTAGCCATCAAGGAAGCTGCTTCAGACATGTCACCCTATGTGCGGAAAACAGCAGCCCATGCCATCCCTAAACTCTACAGGTATGTCCCAGCCCTGCCCTTTGCACCCTAGGGGTCTGACTGATTCTCAAACCCCAAATGCACCCTTGCCCTCTCCCAAGTCTTACAGGCTGCTCCTCAGAGGATTTAAGAAGGTATAGAGAACTGACAGAGATGGAGGACAATGGGGGCTCACACTTCTAGATGAGTAGGGAATGGGTGCAGGAGGTGAAGATGGTTTGGGAAGATATTGAGATGGCTGGGAATAGGCGGGGATGAATTCCGATCAACACTTTCTCTCTCAGTTTGGACTCTGACCAGAAGGACCAACTAATAGAAGTCATTGAGAAGCTTCTGGCTGACAAGACCACGGTGGGTGTGTGATGGGCTCATGGGGGAATGCTGAGAAGGTCTGTGCAGGTGCTGCCCTGGGGTCCTTCTGTCCTTCTGGTCCATTCTCTCTTGTCATTGTTCTCCAGCTAGTGGCGGGCAGTGTGGTGATGGCTTTCGAGGAGGTATGTCCAGAGCGCATTGATCTGATTCACAAAAACTACCGGAAACTCTGTAACCTGCTCATCGATGTCGAGGAGTGGGGCCAGGTGGTCATCATCAGCATGCTCACCCGCTATGCTCGCACACAGTTCCTGAGCCCCACCCAGAACGTGAGTGGGCCAAGACCCCAGCCAGCCTGGGTTCCAGGCAGAGCCAGTAGGAGGGTCGCCCAGGGAAGGCTTCCACAGGCGCGACTGTCATCCACCTCTCCAGGAATCCCTGCTAGAGGAGAACCCTGAGAAAGCCTTCTATGGCTCAGAGGAGGACGAGGCCAAGGGCACGGGGTCGGAAGAGGCGACCGCCACAGCGTTACCAGCTCGAAAACCCTATGTCATGGACCCTGACCACCGGCTGCTGTTGCGCAACACCAAGCCACTACTGCAGAGCCGCAGCGCTGCGGTAGTGATGGCTGTGGCGCAGCTCTATTTCCACCTGGCGCCCAAGGCGGAGGTGGGCGTCATCGCCAAGGCTTTAGTGCGCCTGCTGCGCAGCCACAGGTGGGTAACACCCTGTAGCGCCTCCTGGCTCTCCACTTCTATATCCCTGCTGCTTAGTAACCCTGTTTGCATCTCACACCATCGGTCCCCATCACCCTCCTCACCATTCCCGCACTGTCCGGTGCCCGTCCCCGCCACACAAAGTGGCTCTCTTCCCCCAACTATTTGACCCACTTGTCTTCCTCCCTTCCCACTGCCCCTTGCCCTGTCTGAGGGGCCCCTAGAACCTCTCACCTGTCTTCTCCACAGCGAGGTGCAGTATGTAGTGCTCCAGAATGTGGCCACCATGTCCATCAAGCGCCGGGTAAGCTTGCATCTCAAGATTGCTGTGTCTGAGGGCTCTTGTGGTCTCTAGGGGTACTGTTTCCAGGCAGGTTGGGGGAATTGCTCTTGCTGTGCAAAGCTTGGGGAAGAGAAGATACCCAAATGTAGGCTAGGAACAAGGTCTGGATCCTGAAGGACCACTGAGGGGGAATGCCCAGTGAAGAAAGAACAAGTCAGATATGAGATGGAGAGGGGAAGACTTGGGAATGGGAAGACTTGGTGAAGCTGGAAGGATGGTGGGCTCAGTGTCAGGAGAGGAGGGTGGGTCTGGAAGAGTCAGGCCTGGGAATGGAGTGGAACTTCCTGGGGCTGCTCTCTTGTGCCAGGGCATGTTTGAGCCTTACCTGAAGAGCTTCTACATCAGATCCACAGACCCCACCCAGATCAAAATCCTAAAGGTGAGTGATAGGTCAACCGCAATTGGCCTCTCCAGTTCCTTTCTACCCCTAAAAGCCACTCAAACAATTGACAGTGACCAACTTGATAGTGGCTTGTTTCTGGAACTGAAACTAGGACTTCCTCCACTGCAGCTGTTTGCTCAGGGAGCCAAGGAGAAGAGAACTGCCCTTTCCTTACTATGTATCAGCTACTTGTCATATAAGAAGTAACTTGATTTTCATAATAACACTATGAAGTATGCATTACCTCCATTTTATGAAAATGTAACTACCCCAAAGTCATAATTCTGCTGACTCCAGGCTTTTTCCATGGCAGATTCATACCTCACCCCTATATCTGCTCCCCCTCCTGTCTTTCATGCGAGTATACATGAACAGAAAAAGTGGCAGGAACTCAAACCTCCGTCCTATTCCTGTTCTGCTGCCTCATTATTGAGTGATTTCATTAATCCTCCTGACCCTTGGGAACATCTACTATGTATCAGTCTCATTGCTGGATCTAGTAGATCTAGATGGAGCAAGCTAATCAAGGACCTTCCCCTAGTGGATGGGTAGGCACCCTGTCTAGTTAGAAGGAGGAGAAGGCATTAAACAGCTAATCATGAGACACAAGTAAACATGTTTATGAAAGGTAATGAAGTGAGAAGAGGGTAGAAAAGTATAAAATGTGGGGAGGGACCTTTTCTAGTTGTGTTAAGGAAGTTTTCGTTGAGAGGATAAGACGAGCTGAGGCTTGAAAAAATGAACATGGATTATATAGATAAATGCAGGGAAGAACTGCTCCACATAAATGGAACAGCATATGTGAAGACCCTGAGGCAGAGGAAGGCGTGTGACTGGAGCACAGAGGGCAAGGGGAGAGTAGTAGGAGAGATGAGTCAATAACAGTCAGATCCTTCAGGGACTTACAGACTATAGTACAGACCTTGGTTTCTATCCTAACATCAATAGGAAGCTTTAAATTTCCAGTGGAGCTAAGAGGGAACATGATCATACTATAAGTATATTCTGTTAGAGAATCCATTTAAGAGGTAAGCAGGTCCTCTTACATTTTGAACAAGTTTTGTGATCTGTCAGTTTCCTCATCCATCTCAGCATGTTGTCCTGAGGAATGTTTTCTGGTTTGCAAAATGTGTTTGAAATTAAAACATGGAAACCCACTGGCCACCCTACCCACTTTCTTCCTCTCCACCTTTCCCTGCAGCTAGAAGTACTGACCAACCTGGCTAATGAGACCAATATCCCCACCGTCCTACGGGAATTTCAGGTACATGACAGAAAAGAACTCATAGTTAGAGGGTTCCAGGAGGAGATACCCTTCAGATTCTTGTGCTCAGTGACTTTTCCTGGGAGGGTCACACCTTCCCTTATGAGCCCTTATGGAAAAGCTGTTATCTTAGGACCCATTCCAATACCTTTTGCTGACTTTGGGCTAAGGAATGACTGGATGGACATGGGATAGGGACATCTCTGCCAAGATTTAGTCTTTGACATGATAAGGCATAAAATGAGGGGGTTTCTGTCTTCCTGAAGGTCACCCTAAAGTCTGCAGACTCACTTAGGGGTCACTACCTATGGGGGTTACTTTCTCACAATGTCCCACAGACCTACATTCGCAGCATGGACAAAGACTTTGTGGCAGCCACGATCCAGGCCATTGGACGCTGTGCAACTAACATAGGTCGAGTTCGTGATACCTGCCTCAATGGCCTGGTGCAGCTTCTGTCCAACCGTGATGGTCAGTGTTTGCCTATCTGAGTGTTCAGCTTTGATGATCCATGTGTGCCTGGATGTCTGACTCTGATGCTGACCACTGAGCATCCCCCTGTCTATCTAGGCATAATGCATGTTTGTTGGTCTGTCTGCCTCAGTTAGTGTCTAGGGGTTCCTATACCTCTGAGAACTGCTAGAGAAGAACCAAGTTTGAAAATAAAAGCCAATGCCATGAGGTATTGTAGGTGTATCCACCTGGGTATGGGTCCTAGAGCCCACACACTCATTCTCGTTTCCTAGAGCTTGTGGTCGCAGAGTCAGTGGTGGTCATTAAGAAGCTGCTGCAGATGCAGCCGGCACAGCATGGAGAGATCATCAAACACCTGGCAAAGCTCACGGATAACATCCAGGTGAGGGTATACCCCATGTTTCCTAATCTACCCCAACATTGTCCCCATAATTTTAAGATTTTATAAGTAAATACTCTAGCCTTATCAAAATCAACTCTGAAACCTTCCACATTGGCTCTAAAAGATCTTCAGGTAGCAGAAAGGCTTGACTGTGTGATCTTGACCTTGTTGTCTAAGATTTGCCTCCCCTTGGGGATCCCTTGCTAAGCTCCATGGCTGCCTTTACCACCACTCTTATTTTTTCTCTAAAGCTCTGGGCAGAGATGGCTGACTGACAAAGTCTGTGTTTTTCTATGGCACTGCTGAGTTGAAACACCCAAGCATGCATTCCTGAAGAATAGCAGGGCAATAAAGTAATGACAGAATAATGAATCCAGATAATCAGTCTTTTAAACCATGACTAACTTTGGGGTCTGAGGCTTTGCCAAAGCTAATGAAACCCTAAGGAAGATGGGAGGTGCTGTCTAGAAAATGCCTACCTTCTAACCTCTCTTCTTCTATCCCCCACTCCCATGCCAGGGAACCTGTAAGACAGTGTCAGCACAATCAGGAAGGATGCCATTTCCTGGCAGTCCACATTTCTAACTCTTCTCCCATGCCCACAGGTGCCCATGGCACGAGCCAGCATCCTGTGGCTCATCGGAGAATACTGTGAACATGTCCCTAGGATGGCACCTGATGTTCTGAGAAAAATGGCCAAGTCATTCACAGCAGAGGAGGACATTGTTAAGCTCCAGGTCATAAACCTGGCAGCCAAGCTCTACCTGACCAACTCTAAGCAGGTGAAAATTCATACACACCCCTTCCTATTTTCTTATCTCCCAAAACTGCCTTAGGCAGTATTCTTTTGGCCTTCCTCAGGTCTTCCTGAACTCTAGCCTCTGTTTGGGGAAAGGGGAATTAGGGGAGGTAGCTGGTCTTCCCAGGTAACAAATGCTACCCCGTGTCTGCAGCTATTCTGGGGACCCACAGGCCTGGTAGGGCTGGTGCTCATGTTGGAGAGGTTCTCCTTCAATGCTGTGATTTTATGTCTGCCGGTAAAAGTATCACTTTCTACCACCTTTGGAACACTGTGGCTGTGAAGAGCCACAGTTGACTGGAGCTAAGGGAAGAGGGCAATGGTATCAGGCACTGTTGGCAGAACATGCATCCTGGGGAGTACGAGCTACCCATCTTTCCAAAGCTTGAGATGCATGGCCAGTCTGTGCTAGGGAAAAGGGGGTAAGTCTCTGCTCAGATTTGACTGGGAACAGGTGACCAATGTCATTCCCAAGGTGAAGGGTTCTGAGAGTTACCATACCCAAGGATGAAGTTCAATTAAGATGGAACATCAGGGTGTCAAAAGATTCTTGAATGTCCAGCATCCCCTGAGATGGCTTCAGAGGATTCTAAGAATAAAGCATATGAGGTAGAGCATTTTCAAGATGTTGGAGGCACCAAATACTAGGACAGTTCCTGCTTTCACTGCCTCGCTCAGTTCAGCAAATAGGCATTGGCAGACTAGAATTCATGGGCCACATTTGATCTGCTGCCTGTTTTAGTAAATACAGTTTTGTTTGTTTTTTTTTGGAACACAGCTATGTTTGTTCAATATGTATTGTCAATGGCCACTTTTTTGCTATAGTGGCAGAGTTGACTAGTTGAAACAATAGGCCCACAAAGCCTAAAATAGTTACTCTCCTTTGTAGAAAAAGTTTGTCAACGCTTGAAGCAAAACGTTTGGGTGAATGTCTGGGATCTGTAGCAGGGCCATACCCTGGAGACTGTAGCATCCTTGCTGGGCCTGAAGGTGGCTTGTTGTCATCCTTTGGGAATATGGATGGTTGACTTGGTTTCTTCAGCAGATTCTCTGGTTCATGGTGACTAGCATGAGCTCAGGGACTCAAGTGAGGTAGAGAGGGTGACCAAATATTGGGATTGTTCTCAAAAGTCAGAAAGGATAATAGCTACACTTGGAAGCAACAAGGTACTGGACTTTGGTATTGTGTGGAAGCAGATTAGAGAAAGAGAAGTTAGAAGGGTCACTCTGGGGAAATATTTAATCAAATGTTTGTATGCTTCCTTTGTTCAGATAGGGGGAAGGAACAGGTCGAAGGAATATTTGAAAAGATGAAGCATGGCTATGGATGTAGAGTGAAGCTCAGTGATAGCACACATATTTGGCATGTACAAGGTCCTGATTCAGTTCCCAGCACCCCATCGCAAAGATGAAGCAGTATGAGTGGGGAGCTTCTCATGTAGTGGGGGCTGGTGGGGGAGTCTGACATGCCTGAGAGTAAACCAGGGTCCTGAGGTCCAGGGAATAACCCATGATAAGTTTGGCATGTTTCCATAAGCATAGGCCTGCCCAGTAGCAATTGTTACTGCCATGTTGGATGGTGGCACTTGACTTCTGCAATGACTGTTCTGATACATGGTGATCAGCATGAGCCCTGGGCACTCAAGTTGGGGTTGGCAGAGTCACCAAGTCCAGGGACTCTTAAAAGTTGTCACTGTTAACTACATGTGCATTTGTTCATTCTTTAATTTACATACATTTTCTGAGTGCCTGCTATTTACCCATCACTTAGCTATGTCCTGGGGATATGATAATGTGTGGGACTTGTTTACTAGCCTCTAAATACTCATAACCAAGTAAGAGAAACAGCATAAAAATAAAGGTTTTAAACACAGAGTAGTAAGAGCTGTAGTTGGGGTTTGCACAGAGCTGTGGGTACATACAGCCAAATCCCTCTCCTACACAAGACATGAGGGATCCCGTCCCCCATCAGGGCACCCATTATATGCTGTTCAGGCAAATGACCCTGAACTCCAAACCATGCTTCACCTGAAGGTGGGTCTTTACAGACATGGGCCCCTTAGAATGGTTCCTCCCTTTCCTTCTCCCTTTTTCCTTTCCAGTCTGTTCTGGGAGCAGTGGAGAAAGGGCGATTTTTGCATGCATGGTCATCCTTGCAAAACAGCAGTGATCCTTCCTTCTTCCTGGTACCATAAATAATAGTCTGTGTCTGCTATAAAGCCACAGCAATCCCAGTCATTCCCCCTAACTTCCAGATTCTACTGCATGCCAGATCTAGGCCAAGGCTGAGGCCAAGAGGATGATCAAGATGGGGACTGTGTCCTGTGATTCATTAGTAGATTATTAGGGTCTGTGACCAAAGGCCCCATAGGCTCAACAGATGGTGATAGAAGGCTTGAGGAAGTGATAGAGAAAGTAGTTTTTTTAGCTCCTAGTTATAGCATGTGGGGCAACTACTTAGAACGCTTTTGGCAGGTGAATTTGTATGCCAGGTGAGATGTATGGAAGGAAGATCTGCCAAGAGCACAGTGGGAGCTACAACCATCTTGTCTGGTTTCTTCTACAGTGGATAGAAGATTCTGATAAATTCTACAGAACTAAAAAGAAAAACTTGAACTTTGTTTTTATTATAAAGATGCCTATCAGAAAACATTTGGAAAGTGTCAAAACTGCTAATTAAAATTTTAAAATTATTTATGTCTACTACTTAGAAAAATCTTATATTTCCTTAGCTTTAAAAATTTTAGGGGAGGCTGGAGTGGTGGCTCAGCGGTTACTGTGCTTGCCTGGCACGCGTGAGTACACGAGTTCAAACCCCAGTACCATGTACACAACGAAGTCTCAGAGCAATGAAAGCCACAAGAAAAACTAAATAAAAGCAATTCTCTCTTTCTCTCTCTCACTGTCCCCTCTTTCTTTAAAGAAAATTTTTTTGGTGGACACAGAGGTGTATATCTGTAACCCCAGTGACTTGGGAGGCTGAGACAGGAGTATCACAAATTTGAGGTCAGCCCGGGCAACTTAGCAAGACCCTGTCTCAAAATAAAAAAATAAAAAGGGCTGGCGATGTAACTCAGTGGTAAAGCACCCTTAGATTCAATCTCCAGTGCCAAAAAGGAAAAAGAAAAAAAATTAAGTGCCTATATAGTCATTCAAAAGTTGTACATTTGTGAATTATCCAATATTTTAAGCTTTTCATTTGTTTTCTTCCAGTGCTTTCATGTTTAGAATTTTTTTTAAGTGAGAGAAAGAATTTTCTTTATTTTTTCATCTGGCCTTTGTTTCTCCGACCATTTAGTTGTGTATGTGGTGCTGGGGTTTCAACCTGGGTCTTTGCACTTGTCAGGCAAGTGCTCCAAACACTGAGCCACCGCTCCAGCCCCTAGAAGTTTTTTTATTTTTTATTTTATTTTATTTTCAGGGCTGAAGACCAAACTCAGGGCCTTGCACGTGCTAGGCAAGCACTTTGCCACTGAGCTAAATCCCCAACCACTTTATTTTATTTTTTTAAAGAGAGAGAGGGACAGTGAGAGAGAGAGAGAATCAATTTTATTTAGTTTTTTGTCTTTTTTTGTTGTTGTTGTTCCAACACTTAGTTGTGTGTGTGTGGTGCTGGGGTCCAAACCCAGGTGCTTGTGCATGCTAGCAAGTGCTGTAACCACTGAGCCACTGCTCCAGCCCTAGAAAAAAATTTAGTATTGACATATCAATTATAATTTTCACTTACAATTTCCTCCAAACTTTTTTTCTGGTTTCTTCTACTGCTTCAGATGAGACATGTTTATTTTATCTCAGTTTCCATGCATAGAGTCCAGGAATTACTTTGTTGCGTCTTATGCAAGGCTATCACAGAGGTGTCAGTCATGGCTGGGTTTTCACCTGGAGGTTCTGGAGGGAAAGGTTCACTTTCAAGGTCACTTGGTAGCAGGGTTCAGTTCCTCATGATTATAGGGCTGAGGCCCTGGCTTCTTGTTGACTGTCAGCTGGAGAATATCCTCAGCTTCTGGAGGCTGCTCTCAGCTCCCTTCTACAAGGGCCTCCCAATGTGGAGAGAATGTCTCTATGACCAGGCAGCTAGCAAGACACAGTCTTCTACCCCTGTCACTTTTGCCACATCCTGTTGGTCAGAAACAAGTCTTAGGTCTTGCCTACAACAAAGTACAAATACTAGAAAGCAGGGATTGGTGGGAAGGACCTTAAAGTCTGTCTGCCATACCCATATAGAATTTATTTGTGTATAGTGTATGACGTAAGGATGTGTTTTTTAAAATTTATTTATTTATTTATTTATTTATTTATTTAGTACTAGGTATTGAACCCAGGACACTTTACCACTGAGCTACACCCTCAGTCATTTTTATTTTTTAATTTTGAGACAGGGTCTTGCTAAGTTGCTGAGGGTCTTGCTGAGTTGCTGAGGCTGGCCTTGAACTTGCAATTCTCCTGCCTCAGCCTCTTGGGTTGCTGGGATTATAGGCATGCACCACCATGCCTGGGTATTGTAATAGTTTTTGAATAGCCAATTTTCACAAAACAATTTAACAGGTATTTGCAAGTACAGGTATGCATAGGTCATTGAAAGGAAGTCCATGTTCCCCATTTAACATTCTTCTGTGGCAGCTGGGGCCCCTTGGTCAGTAGGATCCTTTTCTGTTGTTGAAGTGAAGTATGTCTCCTAGGCTCTCTTAAGCAGCCTGTAATTCCTGTACATCCTGGTGAGCTGAGATGGGAGTCCTAATGGTGCAGACTGAATGCCATATTCCCTGGGAAATGGTTTCTTTGGGTGGGGAAGGGTAATGAATTTTATAGGCAGATTCTGCAGTGTAAAGGTGGGTGGAACAGCCCCTTCTTATGCTGATTTTTGACATGGCTTTAAGGCTGTGGACAGATAAATCCAAATACTGAATAATTCTTTCTAGATTGAGGCAAGGGAGGAAGAAAATGTATAATCAGTCAACTGGGAAGTCTGTGGAAGAGGACACCATCCTAAACTAAAAAGAGGATTGGCAGCATTTTGATAATGGACTGTGCTAATAAGGATATCCACCGGCCTTGGCTGGTCAGATAGTATCTAGCCAAAGGAGGGACAGGTCTATGATAAAATTCATTATGATGATACCCTATTTTCATGTTTTATAATTCATTGCATTAGGGGAGAGAATGAGGCTGGAGATATTTATTTGTGACTAGTACAGTATTGTAGGTGCTGCTTTGCTGGAAGGGACTGAGCTGAACACCAGGCCATCAAAGTCCCTGTGAGCCATGCTATAAATAGGAGTGGAGTCAGTGCAGTTCCCTAAAGTGATGTAGGATAAGTTTTGCCACAGCAGCTGCTCTGATTCTAGGCCAGCATCTAGAGGACTCTGCCCCTTATGAACATCTGCCTAATGGCTCTGCTAGATTAGTTAGGTCAGCTGTGTCTGAGGCTGAATGGAATAGTATGTCATCATAAATCTCAGGAAGACCAGAGTCAGTTCCAGGTTCCATCCTGCTGGTCCCTATTGCCCCCAAGAACTCTGTTGACTGCTTTGTGTTTTTTATCTTGGTCACAGGAGATATAGACATGGAGACCTAGGTCAGAGCAGTCCCTTTATGTCAACCAGTAGGCAGACAGGGGAAGTGGATAAGTGGGGCACCCATGAGACAGGTTTGGATGCAGAACTGATGGACTCCTTAGTCTGGGAGGTCACTTAATGATTCTACTTCTCTGTAAAATGAGGCAATAGCACCTACCTCTCCGAAGGGCTGTAGTGATTGCATGAGACAGGTGGAGCACCTAGTTCAGTGCTTAGCACCAGAAAGAATTTCATAAATGATGGCTGTTACCACTCTTATTGTGTTGAAACAGGTTAGACTAAGCCAAATTCGGGGCCTTTGGATGGGCCTGCCTTGACTGAAGACTATGAATTCCATGTGGCCTCAGCAAACTCATAAGCAACTGGTGTTTGCTCTGATTTTATAACAACCTTCCAGGGAAAAATAGATACCTCCAGGACCCCTGGGCTGCTCAAAATTTTCTACCTGGGCACATGGGCAGCTCCTGCCAAAGTGATCCCTGTTTATCTCCCTTCTCTTTGTGTTGTCTACTTTCTCCATGGGTGATAGAGCCTAGATGCCCTGAGGCCTAGCAGAATGTTCCAGTCGTCCACTCACCCTGCCCCCTTAGAGTAGAGATTGATCATGCCTGAGGTGGTGGGGACCATAAACCTGAGGAAGAATGGAGTCTGGGACCAAGAAGGAATAGAGTCCAAAACAGCAACCTCTCCAAGGCAATTATCACAATTGGGGGAAGGAGGCGGAGCCAGAGAGATGAAAGGAAAAGTGAAACATGGAGCCATGAAGGTAGGGTGGAGAAGTTGGATGAGGGCAGCAGTTGTAAGTGAGGAGAGAAACTTGGAGATGTTAGCTGAAATAAACTGATTCAGTCTCCTGTGTCACCATCCTCTGTTGACTGCTGAGTTACCCGCTTTTTTCTTCCCAGACCAAGCTGCTGACCCAGTATGTGCTGAGTCTGGCCAAGTACGACCAGAACTACGATATCCGAGATAGAGCACGCTTCACCCGGCAGCTTATTGTCCCTTCAGAGCAGGGTGGGGCCCTCAGTCGCCATGCTAAAAAGCTCTTCCTGGCACCTAAGCCAGCTCCAGTTTTGGAGTCATCCTTCAAAGGTGAGAGCTGAAATGAAGGGAAATCTCCCCAGGGAAATGCAGGAATTGGCCAGGACCCTAGCCCCAACCCTTCCCTCTGAGGTCTCAGCCTTAAACTTCTGTAGGCAGAACTTCTGGGGATATGCCAGTCCTGGCCTTTGGGTCACCCCTTTTGCCTTTCCTGCAGCCCCAGGGTCTGCTATTTTACCCACCCACAACCACAGTTAGCATCAGCTCACCTGAGTGTCTGCCCTCCCTGTCAAAGGCGCTCCTGGATTCTTACCTACTGTCAGGCTCCCCTTTCTACCTCTCTCCCTGAGCAGGCTCATGGTTTGGGAATCTACATCCAGATGTTAAATACCAAAGACTCAAGAAGGTAGGAAATAAAACAACGTACAAAAAAGGAGGTGTATATTTATAAGGGACCCAAGAATGTGTTTGCCAGCACTGTGTGCAGTCATTCTAGGTCAGCTCAGACCTCTGACCCTAGGCCTTCAGCCTCATTCCTCTGTTCATGGGCTTGGCCTCCAGCTCCTTCTCTGGAACTAAAATTCAAGAGCATCTAGAAAGGAGCCTTCTTCCCAGAGCTTAGATTTCCTAAGAATCTTTTCATTCTTTTTTTGCCTGGACCTCAGGAATAGGGAGATGCTGAGGGAAAGTTAGGGAGCAACTTTGAAAATCTCCCAGGAAACAGACCAGGTGTCCCTTTCTGCCCCAACACCATGCTCACACATAGGTCTCTGTATTGCCCTCTTATGTCACCTGCCCAATCTCTGACCTTGAATCCTTCCCACTCCCATTCTGGCTGCTCAGCCCTCCCTACTGTGTCCAGAGCCGAACCAGATATGCGTCCTTCCCCTTTGCCCAGATTGATCAGCCTCTTATTCACAGCTTTCAGACGGCTTATTCTACTCTGGCCTCCCTCCCAAACCTGACTTCACCCTGAAAGTGGGCCTGAAGGTGCAGTTAGGGAGCTGAAGCTATTAGAGGACACATCCATTTCCTGGTCGTACCTAGCTAGGGAGTCCCAAACAGAATCACTATCCAGCCCCACCTTGGAAACAACTCCCAGGCCATTCCTAGTTACCGCTTCTGATTTCTAAACTTGTCCCCAGACCGGGATCACTTCCAACTTGGCTCACTATCCCACCTGCTCAATGCCAAGGCCACGGGCTACCAGGAGCTCCCAGACTGGCCAGAGGAAGCCCCTGACCCATCTGTGCGCAACGTGGAGGTCAGCAAAGTGGAGGCGTGTATATGTGTGTGTGTGTGTGTGTGTGAGAGAGAGAGAGAGAGAGAGAGAGAGAGAAAGTGTGTGTGTGTGAGAGAGAGAAAGAGTGTTATGTCAAAGAGAAAGAGAGTGAGAGAGAGAATGTGTGTATGTAGGTAACGTTGGGAAGGCAGGCAGCAAGGAGCCCTGGCAATGCTGGCCCAGCCCTCCTGATGCCCTCCCCACATACAGGAAGAAGACCTCTCCCTTATCAAGACCCACGTGGGCCTGTTGGGCGAATATACTGAGGTCCCCTCTGTGTGCTGTGTGTTCTCCTACCTGCTGTATACTGCATTCCCTTTCTCTGTGTGCTGTACCTGCAACCTTTTCTACACTCTGTTTCCTTCTTGGTTGAACACTACCCTTCTGTGAACAGCATCCCCTCCTCCCATCTCCAGGTACCTGAATGGACCAAGTGCTCAAATCGGGAGAAAAGGAAGGAGAAGGAAAAGCCCTTCTACTCAGATTCTGAGGGGGAGTCTGGCCCCACAGAGTCTGCAGACAGTGGTGAGATGGGCAGAACTGGGCTCTCTGTCCTCCTGCCCACCAGCATGCCTGTGTGTCTTAGGGGGTCTGTGTGCGTGTGCATGTGTGTGTGTGTGTATGTATGTGTGTGTGGTGTATTTATATGGTCAATGACCAATGGGTGCATTCCTGGTTGTGTTTGTGCGCCTGAAAGATTCATTCCCAGATATGTGAGCAGCAGTATCTATTCATATGGCTCCATCTGTGTCCTTGTCAGTTCCAGTTGGCACCTGGGGCTGGGAGCAGGTCAGAGGGATTTGAAGTTTGAGGGCTGAGTCCAAAGCTGGGAATTTGGGCACCTGCTTTGAACCCAGAGAGGCCTGCACATGAAGAAGAGAGGCCTGATACCATTCCTTCACAGAACCTGAATCTGAGAGTGAATCGGACAGTAAGAGCAGCAGCGGGAGTGGCTCTGGGGAGTCTAGCAGTGAGTCTGACAATGAAGATCAGGATGAGGATGAGGAGAAAGGGAGAGGCAGTGAGAGGTAAGAGGAGAACCTGTCAAATGGCTAGTGAGGTTCCAGGGTCTCCTCTGGATAAGAAAGGCTAATGCTCAGTCTTAGACCATCTCCTAGGAGATCCTGATCCCCTCGTGAATTTCTAGGGGCCAGGAGACCCATGGGACAGTTAATGTGATGTTTGCTTTGGCAACCATTAAGGTCTCTGAGGCCTCATGGGGGTGGTGAGGGGAAGTAATCAGAACCTGAACTGGCATAAGCTGGTTGAAACTCTGAAACTCTGCCAGGCATAGGATCCCAAGTATGGGGTCTGTTGGCCCAGGCCCTCCCCTGCTCCTCCTCTGCTTTTCTAAGAGGCAAGGAGTGGGCGTCCAAGCAGGGGTGCCCTGCTTTCCCTCTCTTTTCCAGTGACCAGAGTGAGGAGGAAGGTGAGAAGAAGAGGAAGAAGCGGAAGAAGATGCCAGAGGAACATGGAGAAGAGTCATCTTCAGATGAGGGCAGTGATTCCAGCAGTAGCTCCTCAGAGTCTGAGTTGACATCAGAATCTGAGGAGGAGCAGGTGGAATCTGCCTCCTGGAGGAGGAAAACAGTGAGGGCCTTGCCAGTGTCCTCCCTACCCTATAGACCAGGCCCTTACATCTCCCTTGATTTAGAAGAGGCCACACTCTTTCACCCAATTCAGAATAGGCCAGGGTGCTTTCCTACCTCATACTCACAACCCATTTTTCTCTTTCAGCCTCCCAGCAGCAAAACAGCTCCTGTAGCCAAGGAGGTCTCCCTGCTTGATCTAGAGGACTGTGAGTTGTGTGTTGGAAGTCACAGCGGGGAGGAGGCCTGGGGAGTGTGACTTAAGAAGGTCTGTGGGAGCTCTGGATTAGGTTCTTAGGATCTGGGGTTGGAGTCTAGGGTGGGCATTTTCCTCCAGGCTACCTGTGCACCACTGTCCCTGGTGTTGAATGGTTGTTTTTTGCACCCTGGGTTCCCCATTCAACCCAACCCAACTCTACTTTGCCTCTGTCTCATCATAGTCTTCTTTATTACCTCCCACAGTCACCCCTCCAAGTATCCAGACTGTGTCTTCCCCCACGGTTGTGTCCAGTAGTCTGGCTGCTGACCTAGAGGGCCTGACACTCACAGACTCCTCTCTGGTACCCTCAGTGAGTAGGACCAGGGAGGGACTAAGCTGGGGGATGGGACCCTCTCATGTTGCATTCTATGGTTTGGATTTGTATGAGAGGAGATATGATAGAGGGCATAGTTTTGAATTCCAGTTGCAGGATGGCCCTTGGCAGGGACAGACTGTTTTCTTCCTTCTCATTTCTGTCCTTGCTCTCCTCCCCACTCTAGCTGCTGAGTCCAGTGCTGGGTGTTGGCAGGCAGGAGCTACTACACCGGGTAGCTGGCGAAGGGCTGGCTGTGGACTATGCCTTCAGCCGCCAACCTTTCTCTGGGGATCCCCACATGGTGTCTGTGCACATCTACTTCTCCAACAGCTCTGAGACTCCTATCAAGGGCCTGCATGTGGGCACTCCCAAACTGCCTCCTGGCATCAGCATCCAAGAATTTCCAGAAATTGGTACAGAGGGCTTTGGACAGGGTGGAAGAGGAGGCTCCTGGGCAGTCAGTCATTGTGTGGTTCTTTTTTTTTAATTTTTATTTTTTTATTTTTTTTTCATTGTGTGGTTCTTGATACTTCCCAGCAAGGGGCCTGGGATAATATCCAGCATGATCAGGAAACAATCAAATTTGTATCAGGTCAGAAATTACCTGCAGCAAAAAATTTAGGCCTTGGTTGCTTTATAACTGAATTAAATGGGGTGAGGGTAGGTGAGAAGTTTAGATTTCATGAGGAAACCAGAGACAATTTGCAGAGCCCCAGAAATCCAGGGTTCCATAGAGAACTGGTCAGCTCTGGTAGGGAAGGAGAGCATGGGGCTAGACTGGGTTCCAGGCTTATGAGCTGCTGATGTCTCCTGCTTCCCCTTTCCCTGCCTCATGCCACTTCAGAGTCACTGGCACCTGGAGAATCTGCCACTGCTATAATGGGCATTAATTTCTGTGACTCAACTCAGGCAGCCAACTTCCAGCTGTGGTATGTGTCCAACTCACGTAGGGGTGGAAAGGTGGGCTTGAGAAAGGTGGAGTCCAAATGAATCAGAGATGGAAGTGGAGGTCGGTGGGGCTACATCAGGATTGGGTGGGTCTGGCAACCATCCCAAGCCCTCAGTGAAGTTTGACTTTTCTGCCTCCACATCCAGCCTCTGAAGGAGTAGGGGTGGGTGGGTGAGGAGAGAGATGCTAGCCTCACTTCCTCCCCATCTCCTCCACTTTTCCCAGCACCCAAACTCAACAGTTCTACGTCTCTATTCAGCCACCGGTTGGGGAGCTGATGGCCCCTGTGTTCATGAGTGAGAATGAGTTCAAGAAGGAGCAGGGTAAGCAAGCACTCCTTGGGGTTGCTAAGAGGAGCTTAGCACTGTCCACTACTGTTAAGTTCCATATTTCAGACATGTGGGAAGTACCTCGGCTCCCTCAGACCAAGAGAGGCCCTATAGTTTGTGCCTTTAGCAAAACCTTTTACAGATACTGGGACATTTTGGTGAGACTTTGGAAGGAGTTTGGAATCAGTCAGGTAGAAACATCTAGGCCCATCTTCCAGGTGGGGAAACAGCGCACACAGAGAGACATGATGGTGAGTGTTGGAAGCAGACTGATTTGGGGCATAGGAGTCCCTAGTACAGAAGAATAGTAAGAATAAAGCTAAAAATAATGTTTTAGTCAGCTTTTACACTGCTGCAACTAAATGGCCTAACAAAAACAATTTTAGGAGGAAAAGCTTACTTTGAGGGCTTATGGTTTTGGAGGTCTTAGTCCATGGAAGGCTGGCTCCATTCCTTGAGGCTCAAGCTAAGACTAAACATCATGGTGGCAGGCACAGCTCCAGAGACATAAGCCGCTCAAGGTGTCACATCAGGAAGCAGGGCAAAGAGAGAAACTCCACATCAGATATAGAATATATACTCCAAATCTCACCCCCCAATGACCCACCTCCAGCCACACCCTGCCAGCCTACAGTTGCCCATTAATCCCTATAAGGGGATTACCTTACTGATTGGGTTAAAGCTTTTATAACCCAATCATTTTACCTTACCCTTCCCAAATTGTCAAACATGAGCTTTTGGGGAACATCTCACATTCAAACCATAACAAGTAACATGTTTGATTTCTTAATTTTTAGGAACCTTGAATGCTTTGCTAAAGGATTGCAGTTGTAGAAATTTGGGGTTGAAAGTTTATTTGGTTCAATCCCATTGTTATTTGTGAACTGTAGACTTAATTTTCCTAGCAGTGAAGGAGTCATTGAAGGAAGAGGCAGGTTTAATCCTTGGCTCAGACAGAGGAAATCTGGTAATATTGGCAGTAGGGTTGGGAGAACCTATAGAGAAAAGTGAGGCAACTCAGAAGAGGTGAGGGAAATAAGGGGCTTTGTAAGCCCTGGCTTTTATTTCTGAATTAGCTGTTCACTTGGTGTACAAGCTTGGGATAAATTATGTGACCAATCATACAGTTATTACAATAGATCAGATAGAGAAATGGTAAGGCAAGGATCAGAACCAATGCAAAGAGAAAGAAGGGCTGTGGGTGGATGTTGAGATTGGGAAGAAAGAACCATTGGCAGGAGGGAGGAGAGGTGACATATTACTGATTCTATATTTCTGGCCTGGATGGTGGGAGCTTAGTAGGGAATTTCATCTAGATTAGGGTTTGGTGAAATTTTTTTCCTGTATTGAATCATAAAGTAAATGTTTTAGGTTTTGAAAGTCATGTGGTTTCTATCTCAATTTTTCAGCTCTGCTGTTGAAACACACAAATTGCCATAGACAAGATATAAATGAATGATTGTGGCAGTATTCCAATAACATCTCATTTATAGACACTGAAATTTCAAGTTTATTGAATCTTGAGGAAAATCTTCATTCTACGGACAAAAGGGAAGGGGACAGGAGAAGGAGAAAAGAGAGGTAGGGAGAGAACTAGGAGACATAAAAAGACAGGAGGATCTTTGGGCTAGTCTGTAGGCCATGATGACCAAAGACATTTAGATCTAGCATGTAGAAGGCCAATGCCAACCTCATGGTGAGCAGGTCACTGCTAAAGGAAGCAGAGAAGTAAGTGGCAAGCCTGAGGTAATAAAGTCCTTTTTGGAGGACTTTGGTTGAGAAGGAGAGGAAGACAATGCATTGGCATGATGAAGGCATTTGTTTCCAGAAAGGATTGTTTAGAAATGGAGAGACTTGAACGTGGACAGACTGAAGGTACCACTGCAAGATGTTGTTACTAGCTACAAATGGAAAGAATGGAAGAAATGGGAGAGAGATATCAGTTGTCTAAAGGAGGAGGACAATGGGAGAGGGGAGAAGCCAAAGAGTAGGCTAGTGGTGTGGAGAAGGGCAAAAGAAAGGCTCACAATGTGACCAAGAACTTATGAATGGGGAGAGAGGTCAGCCTACAGAGTAAGGAGTTCTGGGATGCTGTAAGGGTCTGGGAGTTTCAGGAGCTGCTTCTGTAGACGTGCAATTAAGGTGCCACCTATGAGGCCTGCATGTGACTACTAGACTCTTGCCAAGAGCTATCATTATCTCTTTGTGAGGGCTCAACCTCCAGGAGCTGGAAGGAGTTGACTATAGGTTGGATGGTCATATGGGAGAAAGCAAAAACTGTGGGGTCCAGAGTGGAGGAAGCCTTTAAGAATTGTCTGTCTGCCCCCCAAGTCCAGTGATCACTCCCAAGGAACTTGTGGCTCAGATGTTTCATAGCAGGAAGCACCAAAAGAGTCTCTGGTCAACAACATGGATAAAGCCATGGATAGGAGAGAAGAGGATAGGCCAGGTCCCAGAGAGGGAGATTATAACCTGTTCTTAGCACCAGCCTTACCCAGCAAGGAAGAACAGAATAAGGATGATCAGCAAGTAGAAATGCAGGTGCTGGCCTCTGTGCCCACCACAGCTTCTGCCCTCATCATGACCTTTGCCTCCAGGAAAACTGACGGGCATGAATGAGATCACAGAGAAACTCATGCTGCCAGATGCCTGTCGGAGTGACCACATAGTGGTACAGAAAGTGACTGCCACTGCCAACCTGGGTCGTGTTCCTTGTGGGACATCTGATGAATACAGGTACTGGTAGAAGGGAAGAGAAGGGCTCTTGTGGGGCCTGGCTTGAAGGAACAACTCTATCTCTAGGGGCTCAGCCCCTTCCAAACACAGTCATCATTAGCAGTTCTCCCCCTACCCCTTCCTCTACTCCTTCCTTAGGTTTGCAGGGAGGACACTGACCAGTGGGAGCCTGGTCCTGCTGACTCTGGATGCCCGGTCAGCTGGAACTGCCCAGCTGACTGTCAACAGCGAGAAGATGGTGATTGGTACCATGCTGGTGAAGGATGTTATTCAAGCTCTCACCCAATGATTCCCAAATGCTATGATGCTGTGGCCACTTCAGTCTTCACCAACTTCCTTCATGACATTCGAGCCGTTAGACCCTCTCTTTCTCTTTCTCTCCATTCTATCAGCTTCCTAATGCCAGATAGCATCTGGATCTTCTCTCTCTCACTAGTCTTTACCATGTCCCCCCAAATCCTCTACCCATGGGTTCCTTAGTGACCTGTGCAAAGGGAAACAACAGTTGCTCTCTTCAGCCTTTCCAGCTTTCTGTAGCTATTTATGTAGCAAAATCTCAATAAAATGTCTTCTCCGTAGATGCTGACTCACCTTTCCTTCTAAGGGGGTTGGGGTGTAGCTTTTAGAAGTGACTGGCCCTTGTGACCTTGTAGGGGAGGCTGTGGTTGGATTCCCAAGATGACCTTCTCTAGGTTAGAAACCTGTAGGCATCTCTGTGGAAGAGACATCTGGGTAGAGACAAGGAAGCCTTAGAAAAGGACTAAGAATTACTCTTTGGTTGTTTGTTTTGTTTTGTTTTTATTTTTTAAGAGAGAAGGACAGTGAGAGAGAGAGAGAGAGAGAGAGAAAGAGAGAGAGAGAGAGAGAGAATCAATTTTTATTGAGTTTTTCACATGGCTTTCGTTGCTCTGACACTTACTTGTGTATGAGGGTGCTGGGGTTTGAACCCGTGTACTTGGGCATGCCAGGCAAGCGCCATAACCGCCGAGCCACCGTTCCAGCTCCCCTCTTTGGTTATTTTTAAAGTTAGTGCAGAAGCAAGTCCTCTTCAGTGTTTGGCATTTCCCTTGGTTCCCTTCATGGGCCCTCTGAAAGGAAGGACTCAATATGGGGAACTCCCAAAACATAGGTGTGCAGTTCAAAATATGTCAATTGCATCTGGATACAGGACCTGGAAGCCTTATCTGGCTGGGGAGATGACTCAACTGATCATCTTAGAGGAAAAAGAAAAAAAGATGTAGAACCATGCTTCTCAAACTCACTTGAATCCATTATTTGGAGGTCCTATTAAAAAGCAGATTCTGATCAGTAGGTCCTGGGTGGGGCCTAAAATTCTTCGAGTCTAACAAGGTACCAGCAGTCAATGCTGCTGCTCCACAGACACAATTGCATTAGAGCCTCTACACCTGTGACATACCTGGTGGCCCTCTGCGACACATTTCATACGGAGAAAAGAGGTTGAGTGAGCAACATGAGGTGTTCCATTACCATATGTTCTGCCCCCCAAAAGAAAAACAAGCAAGAAAGAAAAAGAAAAAAATGTCTATGATCAATTGGAAGCAATCATTGATTTAAGTTAAATAAGTTTATTTCCATGTATATTCTCTGAACCTTTACTATGCTGTGCATTATGACCATCCCTCCCCCTCAAATGGGGCTAGAGCTTGTAGTGCACCCAAGTTTGGTTTTGATCTTAGAATATTTTTTCAACAGAACTTTTTTATTTTTTATAAATATTGTATCCTCAAGAGAGGGAGAGGGGCTGGATCAGTGGCTCGGCGGTTTCTGCACTTGCCCAGTCTGCGTAAGTACAAACCCAGCACCCATGTACTCAATTAAATGTCAGAGCAATGAAAGCCATGTGAAAAACTCAATAATAATTGATTCTCTCTCTCTCACTGTCCTTCTCTCTTTGAAAAAAATAAAGGGAGAGAGAGAGAGAGAAATTGAGAATCAACTTTTTTTTTATGGGGGTTTTTGTTTTTTTGACACTTGGTTGTATATGTGTTGCTGGGGTTTGAACCTGGGTCCTGGTGCATGCTGAGCCACTACTCCAGCTCCAGAAAAAAATTTTAACGGGTGGGGGAGTCAATTTTTTCATGTTTTTTGGTTTCCTTTATTTATTTGCGTAGGTGGTACTGGGGATTGAACCTGGGACCTCACACATGCCAGGCAAGTGCTGTACCACAGAGCCTCCTCCCCAGCCCTCAACAGAACATTTTGATTGACTGGGTTACAAGGAATACAAGAGCTTGAGATGCCTTGGCTTTTTTTTTTTTAAGAGAGAAGGACAGTGTGTGTGTATGTGTGTGTGTGTGTGTGTGTGAGAGAGAGAGAGAGAGAGAGAATCAATTTTCATTTAGTTTTTCACATAGCCTTTGCTGCTCTGACACTTAGTTATGTACATGGGTGCTGGGGTTTGAACCCATGTATTCATGGAGTGGTGGCAAACTGAGCCACCACTCCAGCCCGATGCCTTGGCTTCTGATCCTCTCTGACTAAGGTTCCAGGTCCTTGGCCATACCTTCCCACAGCCCTGTCCAATAAGCAACTCTGAACCAATCTGTTCAGGGATAAGCCAGGGTGAAGCAGGGATGGGCCTTCTCTATCAAGAAAAGAGAACAAAAGCAGTGTCAGGGGACAGTCCTGCCTTTGACTCTGGGAACTTGCTGGGCATAGTGGCACCAGAGAGCAGCTGGAGCTGCTTCTTCCCAGAAAGCTTTGGAGCCCCAGATTCTCCCTGGGAATCTGTTTTTGTCACTGCAGTTTCTGAGATGGGACTAATCAGAGGGCCACTTAAACAGTGGACACATTTTCACTTTTGCCTCTGAATTGGCACTAAAAGGGTAGAGGAGATTTTTAAAGAAATGTCAACAAGGACCATTAGAGAATTTCTTATGGGCCATTTTCTGCACTCACCTTCAATGTGATCAGTGTGATAGCCAGTCTCCAAGATGGCCCCAGTGATCCTTGGTTACTAGCATTGCACCTTTTTGTCATTTCGTCCCACATTTTATCAGGGTTGGTGTATGCAAACAACAGAATACAAGTGATGGTATATCATTTGAGATGAGGTTATTAAAGGTGTTATATCTCCATCTCAGTCTTGCACTCTTCTGTGATCATTTGTTCTGGAGAAAACCAGCCATTATGTCTTAAGCAGCACAACAGAGAGGTCCATATGACAAGGAACTGAGGCTTTTGACAGCACCCACTTAAATAAACTTGGAAGCAGATCTTCCAGTCCATGGTAAAGCTAAAAATGCCTGTAGTTCTGGCTACCTTGAGAAATCCAGAGCCAGAACCACCCAGCTAAGCCATTCTTAGTTTCCTGACTCTCAGAAATTGTGAAATAATAAATACGTACTGTTTTAAGCTGCTTAGTGTTGGGTGGAATGGAACAGCAATTAAGAACTAATATAGTTGGGTGTGGTTACAAAGTGATAATAAGATACAAGAACAGCTGGTTCCAGTGACTCAGAAGGCTGAGGCAGGAGGATCATAAGTTCAAAGCCAGCCTCAGCAAGTTATCAAGGACCTAAGCAAGTTTGCGAGACCCTATCTCAAATAAAAAATAAAAAGTTCTGGGGATGTGGCTCAGTGGCTCAGCGCCTCTGGGTTCAATATCTGGTACCAAAACAAAAACTTATACAACCTAGCCTTCAACCACCTCCTAGAGTGTTGGAAAAGTCCTCAGAGAGCCTGAGTCTGCAGCCTGCAGCATATGTGCTCCCACAGTCACTGTCTGAGTGGTGTGCTGGAGCTAGCTCATCCTGGCTCGTGAGGCCAACAGTTAGTTCAGTTTTCAGAAATTTGTGAGCTGGATGATAACACACTAGCAGTTTGAAACCAGTCACTGTGGAGTGTTTACATCAGGGAAAGAGTCAAATACTATAAACCACTCCTCCTTCCCCCAACTAATTGTTATTTACCTGCCTTTTATTGCCCTTCATGACTCTCATCCCTTGTCTCCTTAATAAGTTGTATTTTAAGTTTAAAGAATAAAATAACCACTTGTGTACTGATCACCTAATTTAAGACTGAAGCACTTATCAGTTCAGTCAAATCTCTTACCTCCTGCCATTTCACAAGCCTTTCCCCTCCCACCTGATGTATGAATGTATTCCTAGACAATATATAGAGTTCTGTACTTTGTGATAGGAGTATGCTGCATGTTTTAAAATTTTATATAAATGGCATCTTAAAATATGTATTCTCGGGGCTGGGGCGGTGGCTCAGCGGTTTCAGCGCTTGCCTGGCAAGCACGAGGACCCGGGTTCAAACCCCAGCACCACGTACACAACTGAGTGTTGGAGCAACTAAGGCCATGTGAAAAACTAAATAAAGTTGTTTCTCTGTCTCTCTCACTGTCCCTCTCTCTTAAAAAAAAATTTAAAAAAATATGTATTCTCCTAATCTTTGTTTTTTACACTCAATACTGAGTCATATTGATATAATTAGTTTTATTTATTTTACATATGTCTGTACATAATTCTGTTGTATGACTAAACCACCATTTATTGATCCATTCTCCTGTTGGTGGACATTTAAGTCTGTTATTTTGTTTTGTTTTTGACTATAACAAAACAGCTGTGGATATATTTATTCATGCCACTGTTAACATGTTTGAAAGTTTCTCTCACATATTTTCCTAGGAGTAGAATTTCTGGGTCATATAGTATATACTATTTTAACTTAATTTAATTAGATGATGCCAAATTGCTCACCAGACTACTTGGCATCAAGAATGTTTATAGAAGTTTTATTCCTGATAGTCCCCAAACTGGAAACAATTCAAATTCCAATCAATAAGAAAATGGAGAAATAAATTGTTATTTCCATATGCAGAATACCACTTAGTAATATAAGGAAAAAACTATTATTACATGGATGGATCCCACAGATATGTTGAGTGGAAGAAGCCAACACATGAAATTCAGAACAGGCAAAACAAGTCTGTGATGAAAGCAGTAGAATAACAGGCACCTCAAGATGCAGGAAGGAACATGATAGAATCCTGTGTGGTTGGAGTGAGTCTATGTCTTGATGTGAATGGTGGATACCTGGGTGTACGAATAGATAGGAGTCACTGAGACACACGCACTTAAGATTTGTGCACCCTATGCACTGTACTTCATGTGTATGGTGTAAAGAATGTTAAAAAAAAAAAAGCATGAATGTGACTGAACCAGTTTCCACCCTCACTGGTAGTGATCCTGCTATTGGGATAGTAAGACCTTTTCCTTTTCCCCACTTGAGGTACATGAAATCACATCCAGTTGTGGATTCATCTGCATTTCCCTGGTTATTGGTAGGGTTGGAATTTGCTAACAGGTTACTTTTGCCCATCTTTCTATGGAATTGTCATTTTTTCCTCTTTGATCATAAAAGTTCTTAGGTTTCTTAGAAACTAAACCTTTGCAGATACTTGTTTTACAAATCTCTTCTAGTCTATGGCTTGTGTTTTCCAGTTTTAAATAATATCTCTTGATAAACCAAACATTTCAATTTTAGCGTGGTCAAATTTATCATGTTCTTTTATTTCATGTTCCTATTGTTTCTAATTTACAGTATATATGCACAGACTGAGGTAATAAAAATCTTCTTATTCTTTGGGGAAAAAAATCCAAGCAAAGCTTTACTCAATTGTATCTTTAACATGCTTTAAATTTACATTTGTGGGGCTGGAGTAGTGGCTCAGCTTGCCTGGCATGTACAAGTATGTGAGTTCCAACCCCAGCACCATGTACACAACAAAACGTCTGGGCAATGAAAGCCACACACACACAAAAAAACTAAAATTGATTCTTTCTCTCACTGTTCTTCCCTTTTAAAAATAAATAAATAAATTTATATTTGTGTATGATGAAAATGGGCTGATCTGCTATCTTTTATCTAACTTAAAAGGACATGGTTTTTTTTGTACAATGATTGGCAAAACTTGAGCAGAAATCATGTGTCTCCTTTCTCTTGTGGTCTTGAGTTCCTAAATGAATCCCTCTTCTGATCTTTTGCAACCAAGCAGTCTCAAACCTGTTTTCAGCTTTCTGCTGTGGAAGAACTGAATACTTGAGCATATAAAAGACTACAGGGTCAGAGTCGGGAGATAAAGCTTAGTGGTAGAGTGCTTGCCTCACATTTATAGGACCATAGGTTCTATTCCCAGAAACACACTCACACAAAGACTACAGGTTCCCTTCTGTACTCCAACATGTATTTAAATTTAATCTAGCCAAATTAACAGTTATATTCAAAATCTATATTATAAATCTGGGGCTTGATTAAAGAGACGTTGCTAGGCACAATTGGGCTCAAAGGATGTTTGCTGACTGGGAGAGGGGATAATGCTGCCTATTTGTTCCTGCTACTTCTGCCAGCAACCAGCTGTGGGGACTTCACCAAGTCATTTAAAAGCTCTATTTTTGCCATTTTCTACACCCTTCTCTGTGGCTAGTGGACACCTAGTCAGTCAGAGAGACAATCCTTCCGAATGACTTATAGGCCTAGCCAAGTGAGTGCAGGGAGCAAGAGTCTATCCATACATGAGGCTATGACTACATTTATACTTGGTCACCTCTTTACTCACCATCTTCATTGAGCTCTGGGGTCATTCACAGGGAAGTGTACACATAAAAGTGTTGGAAGTTTTGTTCTCATCAGGTTATGGAGTCAGAATATTGCTTGGGTTTGGATGCGTGCTCTGCCACAGCTAGCTTGGTCCTTGGGCAAGTTAATTTCTTTGAGCTTCAGCTTCCTCATTTGCAAAACGAGTTAACATACATAAAGCACTTAGATTGTGTTTAGCACATAATGAGTGCTTAGTGAAAATGAGCTATTATTATTACCTGAAATAGAAAGTTTAGGCAAAGGGATTTTAAACAGCAGAAATTCTTGTTCCAAGTCACCTGAAAGATGCCTCTACATTACTTTTTTATGAGAGCTTTAAATGTGAAAGAGCTCCCAGGCACCTATTCCTTTGGGCACTATTCCAGGTTTTAGATCCTTATCTTGCTCAGCTTTTGGGTCACAGAGGAGGATGGGATGTAAGGGATCACAAATTGGCAGCTAGTGAAATGCATGGGACACAATTTAAAATTCACATTAAAGATGTCACATTTAAAAAAAAAAAACCGAACTGTATTTTCAGCTTTTCTTGAAAGATTTGGGTGGGCTGGAACCTCATTCCTTCGTGTTGCCTATCAGCTAACAGCCCTTTCGGATGTGCCTTGGGCTTTCAGTGCTCTCACTTGCCTCCCTTGGCTGCTATGCTCTAGTGGCATCCCCTGAGAGGACAAGCAATATACAAAATATTTTAAGCAGCTGTCCTTCGCTGCTGGCTCACCAGGATGAGACCTGTGGGTGGGCTGCACCCTGAGGAAAAAAAGCCAGAGGAGTGAGGATTCCAGGGAAGCTGCTCCTGCCTTGCTCTTGCTAGTCATCACCCTTTCTATCCATGACCTCAACAATCCAAGGAAGTCCTTGTATGAGGACCTGTGGGAGGATGGAGACAGACCAACCTTCATTGTCACTTGTCACTCAGCTTCTGATCTCCTAGTGCTGCATCTATCTTTAACCTCCCCATTTTCTCCCCTGTTCTAAAGACTGGACTTAGGTCATAGACTTCCTTTCCTTCCATCACCTTGGGTAGAAATCTACAATTACCTGCTTCCCTCCCCTTGGCCATTAGATCCAGATCAGCCTCCCAAGTTTCCCCCCAAAGGTGGCAGCCCCATGTTGCCCAAGTGCCAGGAAGAGCCTTCTATACAGTTAACGCTTAGTAAATAATACGACGTAAGACAGTAGTGTCAACAAACTCTGGTCCCTTGCCCCGCCCCCCGCCGCCACCCGGCTAGTTTCTTTCCTTTTCCTGTCCAACCTCTAAGTCTCCAGTAAAGCCTTAAAAGAGAATTGACAACTGACAACCCCTGTATACAATTCTTTACTAACTTCCAGACATCCGTAGTCCTTAACAAACTGAACCCAGGCGTCCCTCCTGCGGTGTAAGCACGCTTCATCCCCTGCTTGTTGGAGTCGCTCGGTTCAGTTCTTTCTCTCTCCGCCTGGAATGCCACCTCCGCCTCGGCTCTGGCCTCGGGCTTCCGGTCCGCTCCGGCTCCCCCATCCCCCGCCGCTGCCCCAGGCCTGTCCTCACCAACAGCCAGGCCCATGGTGGTCCCACTCACCCCGCGGCTTCCACCCTGCCCCTTCTCCGTAGAGCTCCTATGGCAGAATGGCGGGAGCGTCGGAAGCGATTTCCCCAGGGAACTGCAGTCCAAACAGGATCACTGGTGTCTTTGGAACTTTCCGGAATTCCCGGACGCGCCTCTACCCAGCGCAAGCGGCGAGCGAGCGGTCTAAAGTAAGCGCGCCTCCTGTAGCCCCGGGGCTAGCGTTCCGACAGCGGTTGCGGCGTGCTAGGGTGGCAGTCGTCCTGGAGAGGTCACTGGAGGAGGAGGGGCGTGGACACTTCACTGACAAAGCAGGTCACCGCCGAGTCGCAAGGGTTTGTAAATCGCGCCCTATTTCGCGATTTACAAACTGAGGTCAGAGGAGATGCTGACTTGGGGAGGGTCGCTACGTGAATGGCGTGCTCAGGCACGAACCTTTAGCTTTCCAGGGGCGCTGAGGCCAGCAGTGACTGTGCCCCTATAGCCCGCCCCCTTCTGGGTGCAGACTCTGCTCGGGTGGGCGGCGGAGCCGGGTCCAGCCGGCTGGATGGAGCGGCGGGGCGGGGCTGGGCGGGGGCCCGGGCGGGGCCGACACAGGTGCTCCGCATCCGGCCGGGGGGGCGGCACCGCAGAGCTTTATAAGCGTCCGGGTGCGGAGCTGCGCGCGGCTCGCTGCAAAAATAGTGCCCACGTGTGTGTCGGTCCCTGGCCCGCCCGCCGGCCGGCCGGTCAGCCAGCCAGTCCCCCAGGGCCGCGCCGGCCCCATGGCGTTCCCGCTGGTAAGAGCCGCCGCCAAGCTGGGGCGGGGCCCGGTCCAGCGCAGCAGCTAACGGTCCGCGCGCAGCCTCGCTGGCCCTGGCACCCCTCCCCCGCCTCGCGTCCCGGGAGGGCGCGGGTCACATGCGGCGGGCGTGGGGCCGCGTGGAGGGGCGTGCAGCGGCGAGGGGGCAGGGAGTCTCTCGTGACTCAGGGCCTTTGGGCTTAAAGGCGCCGCGGCCCTTGGGGGCGGCCGTCTGGGCCTCTGAGCTACGCTGCAGACTACTGGTGGCCTCGAACGAGCGTAGGTCCCGATCCGAGGAGACTGATGGAAGAAAGTCCTGGCTTCCAGAACATTTGCGTCTTTCGCAGCCGTCGCACGTGAGGCCCGAGGCAGCCAGCGCTGGCAGCTGGCGCCCTACCCCCGCGAGTCTCATCCGCACCCACCAGGGCGTAGGGGTGCGGGAGGGCGGGGCTGCCGGGACGAGACCCCCTCGTGGAGAGCGCTGCGACGGCGCGGGCGCGGCCCCTTTAAGGCGGAGGGATCAGGTCCTCGTGCCAGGCGCGCGCTTTCCTGGCGGGGTGGGGTGGGGGCGGGGTGTCACGTGTCTTCACACGTTCGATAGGCGCCCAGAGAAGTCTCGGCGAGCGCGCACGCGGGTAGGGCCCTGCGCGTGCGACTCAACTTTGAGCCCGGGAGGCCCGCAGGTGTGGCGGACTCGAGGTGGGTCTTGGGGGCGTGGGCAGGAAGGGAATCGTGCAGCCCAGAGGCACAGGTGCCCGCTTCAACTCCCCGCGTCCTGTTGAGATGTGTGCACGTAGTCTGGCCGGCGACGCCGTTTTCCTCAGCCCAGACAAGGCCAGGTGCCCAAGCCCCGGGGTGGCCAGGGGCGACTGGTCGGCCTCCTGCCCCGGCTGCAGGCTTGGGAAGTCGTGATAGGAGCTGAGGGTGGGTCTGACCGGCCGCTTCACCTGACAGAGATGCGGGATAGAAGGGCTGCGCCAGCCTGGGTCCACGGGGTTGGGGGCGCGGACCAGGAAGAGGTCCTTGCTGGTTGGTGTCCCACTGTGCCCTTGTTCAAGTTTTTTTTACCTCGGTCAAGTCGATCGTGATGTTGTGCCTGGAGGACTCACGGAAGCCACAGCTCCGGAAAGTGGCCCAAGCTGCCAAAAGAATGCTAAGAGCACACACGGGCACCCAGGCTCAGGGACCTTATGGCTATGGCCTCATGCGTGCGTGTTTGTTTTCGCGAAGGCATTTTGCTTCCTGCAGGCAGTGCCTCTGTGCGCGGGACTGTCATATAGGGTTTCAGCTGTGGAAGACAGGGAAACCCGAGTCCCCAGAGCAGCCTGCTGCCTGCACCAGGGCCCAAGGGTGGCTGTGCCCTCCCTGCTGTGGCCTGGGCAGGCTTTTCTGTGGCAACTGCTTCCTTCGTCTCCTTGACTACCACTCTGCCTCCCCAGGCTCTTCTGGCACTTTAGTAAACTGCTGGTCTGCGTCTTTTGCTGAGACCCTGGCAAGTGGTTTCAACGAGGTGCTCTGGAAGTGCAGGTGCACAGTCTGCTTATTGGTGCTCATCAGGTGACAGGGCCAACCCGTGTCTTCTGGAAGTGAGCTGAGGACTGTTTCGCACCCTAAGGCTCAGGTTGTCTTTGAGTCTAGGAACATGTTGGGTTAAAAAATAGAAATTAATCGAAATAGGCAGAACAAAATCTTGGAAATACAAATTGGCAATTGTCTTGCCTTTTTGGTTTTGTTTGTATGGTAGGGATAGGCATTCTGCCTCAGGAGCCCTGTTTTTTGGGCAATGTCTAAAGACAAGTAAGTGTTCAGGACTCACCACTGTTCATTTATCCTTGCTCCTTTAGCTTGCCTGGTGCTTAACTCTGCTCCCAGAGCATGTTGCTGCTGTAGTTTTTTTTAAAGAAAGAGGGAGGGGCTGGAGCGGTGGCTCAGCGGTTAAGGCGCTTGCCCGGCATGCGCCAGTACACAAGTTCAAATCCCAGCACCCACGTACACAAGGAAGTCTTGGAGCAACGAAGGCCACATGAAAAACTAAGTAAAAAATTGTTTCTCTCTTTAAAAAAATAGGGATAGTGAGAGAAGAGAAAAATAATCAATTTTATTCAGTTTTTTTTTTCATAGGAATTTCGTTGCTCTTGACACTTCTTTGTGCAGGTGGTGCTGGGGTTTGATCCCCTTGTGCTTGCGCATACCATTGAGCCACTGCTCCAGCCCCAAGTTTGTTTGTTTTTGTTTTTTGTTTTTTTGGTTTTTTTTGGCGGGGTTGTTTTTGTTTTGTCATGGTGATTTAAATTTGGGTGGCCTGACAATGCATGCTCTGTTTATAGAAACAAGGTTTGGAAGTTGCCTATCCTATGTATTAGTCAGTTTTTCTAATATAAAAATACTTCTGTCCCCCGCCCCCAGTGATTGTCTTATAGACAGCTCACTGTAATTAGGCTTCCTTGTGTGGTAGAGTGGTTTTGCCCATCTGTAGATCTCAGGTTAGAGAACTAATGTGTGACCAAGCCTAGGGGCATTCACCTTTAATTCAAGGCCATCGCAGAAGGGATGCAAATTGGAGGCTAAGCTCTGACAACTTGGTGAGATTGTCTTAAAATAAAAAATAAAAGTGGAAGGCTGAGGTTTTAGCTCAGTGGCAGAGCCTTTGCCTAGAATGCACAAGGCCTGCAGTTCAGTCCTAAGCCCTTGAAAAAAAAAAAAAGTGGCTGGGGATACAGGTCTGTGATAGAGCACCCACTGGGTTTAATCCCCTAGGTATCTCCTCTCAGGAAACAAACAAAAAACTAGAGCATGTGGTGAATTATCATGGGAATTGCTGTTTGGAATGATTCTGAGGTCTTTCCTTTCACTGTGGTATACATAACAATGTCCATGAGGCAGAAAGTGGAGGAGGATGATCAAGTTGTAGGACTCCAGGCTCAATACCAAAGTCATTATGTAACATAGTGGCTGCCTCAATAAGCATTTTCACTGGGTACAAGCTATTAATTTTGTTTTTAATCATTAAAATGGGTTGCAAACTAAACTTGAGGGGTCTGAGATAACATAACTGAGTAAAGGAAAAGGAAGGAAGGAAGGAAAAGTGGTACCTACTGATTTAAAGGGTATGTGCTTCTCTAAAGGGAGCAGCCACTAGCTGACTGGTGCCAAGCAAAGGTATGAGCCCATAGTTGATGGATCTTTGACTTTTTTCCTGGTTAAGCTGACCATTTCTCTTCTGATGAGTCCTCTGACTTTTAAATGTAGCAATTAAAAATTGTAAACAATATGGATCAGCTGTAATATGTTTTTAATGTTGGATTCAACCTGAGTTAGTTTGGGATCTGTTTTAAGATATACCTGTTAGATTTCCCTCCAGTTTTGCAGATGAGGAAACAGCTTAGATGTCTGGTTACAAGGCTTTTTAAATAATGGAATAATATTTTGGGTTATTTGGTGCCATAGCTCAACCTATTATGTGTGTTCCGGTATATCACAGGATTGGACATGGGGATGTTATTGGCTATGGATAGTGTAGAAAAAAGGTGGTAGTCTGTGGACTGGTCCCCTTTATAGGTAGAGTAGATGAACCTTAACTACATTCATGGAAATCTGTTGCTGTAGAAGTTAGTGTGGGTCTTCTGAGCTTAGTGCAGGAGTGTTGACGACAGGAGGAATGTGCTGTGTCTGTCATTCCACAATGTGTGTCAGAGCAGTTAGCAGATCCTGAGAGCCAGGAGTCTGGAGAAAGCAGGCTTCTCTCACTGTGAGGGTGACCCTTCCAACCCTCTGCACACAAGACTATCCTTTTTCTTCATACTTATAATTGCAATAACTTTTTTTTTCTTCTGAGACAAAGCAAACTTGATTTTACATAATTAAGACCTATATGAGTAGAATCAAGTTTACTAAGTTTCACTTTTTCTTAGTTAAATAATTCCCATAATGTGTTTGAGATTACTAGAAAAAATTACTAAAGGGAGTGTGTGTGTGTATTTGTTTATAGCTTTGGGGTATTGAACCCAGGATATTACACATGCAGAGCATATGCTGTACCACTTAGCAACACCCCTAATAAAAGATTTTTAGCAGTATATGATGAAATCCTCAGGGATAAGGCCCAAGGACATAAAAGAGCCCTGCCCCAGGAATGAGAGGCAAGAGGTTTAACTCTGGGTAAAACTTCGAATATCAGTCTTATAGCCACACTAGCAGATATAAAGGTAGTATAAACATTTATTTCTGTATCTTTCTCCTAAGAATTTAAAGTGAAGAGCATATTCAAAGGCTTTGCCAAAGGGATTTTTCTGTGAGAATGCAGATTTGGATACAAACTGGGTTGCTTTCTTACCTGTGGTTTGGAAAGTTTTAGGAAAGATAGAAAAATTGTTATCTGTCCCTAGCCCCTTCTATAGCAACCTTTACAAGTCAAGCAGTCAGCTATGAGTTCAATGTTTGCAGATCCTGGGAGTGGTGAGAAGTGTGTGTGTGTACACCTGGTATCTTCTTGTTTTATGCTAAGCGTTGCGTATGCAAGCTTTCTCATTCACTGGTTTCAAGTCCCTTAGCTAAATTACCATTCCCTAAAATTATTTTAAAGGGCAGATTAATTAATAGGCTTGTACTTCTGGTTTAAAACTTGTACACTGAAACCAGATATTAATGTTTAGACTGCTGTTGTCTTCAGTAGATAATGGTAGAGGCAGTAAAGACACGTGGGATCAAATAGCAAAATATTTTTTATCTTATGGAAGAGCTGTTATAATCTTTATCCTTTTCTGCAGATCTGCTCTTCCAAGGCAGGGTCTTGAGATGAACTGACTCTGGAAATTTGCCAGAAAGCATGCAGGGGTGTCTGTGTATGTGTGTGTGTCTGTCTGTCTCGGGGGTGGACCTAGAGGTTGGAGTAGAGGGGGAGGTTACATAAATAATTTGGCTTATGTTTTGTAATTTAAAACCAAGAAAGAAGCACAACCGAACCCTTTCAGTGTGTATTAAGTCTTTTAGCTGTTGCTAACTCTGCCTCCTTTGTCCCCCACATTGCAGCTTTGGAAATTCTTTTTTTTCTCCTGTTGTCATTGAAACCTGTTTTTAGTTAAACCTGCTCCTGAGGATTCTCATCTTCTGTAAGCACAGATTCCAAGTGCAGAAAGCTTTTGTGTTGATGATAGGACACCAAAATAAGGCATTTCTCATTTATAGTATACTAGCTGAAAATATTACATCAAAAGGTACAAAATAAGGCATTTCTCATTTATAGTATACTAGCTGAAAATATTACATCAAAAGGTACACAATCATATAATTTTTGTAGGAAAATTATATCTGACTTTCCATTAAAAAGTTAGTATCTAAGGGCTGAAGCAGTGGCTCAGCAGTTAAGGCACCTGCCTGGCATGCGCAAGGATGTGAGTTCAAATCCCAGCACTACATACACAAGGAAATGTCAGAGCAACAAAAGCCACATGAAAAACTAAATAAAATGGATTCTCTCCCGCCCCCCACAAACACACACTGTCCCTCTCTCTCTCTTAAAAAAAAAAAAGTTGGGCTGGAGCGGTGGCTTAGTGGTTCCAGTGCTTGCCTGCATGAGTATATGGGTTCAAACCCTTGCACCACATACACAACAGTTTCTGAGCAACAAAAGCCACATGAAAAACTAAATAAAGCTGATTTTGTCTTTCTCTCACTGTCCCTCTCTGTTTAAAAAAAAAGTATATAAATTTTAGGATGTTAAACTAACATTGTAGGTGTAATTCCCAGTGATTTTTGTTACTAGATTTTATTTAAAAAATTTTAGGGCTCAGCTAATTAGGGCTCATTAGTCACATTGAAATTGTATGCAGCTTTACCTTATTTGAGGAGCTGGGGATGGAGCCCAGAGCTTTAGGCGGGGTAGGTTAAAGCTATATCTCCTATTCCTGTTATTAGGATTTTAAAAGATACCTCATAAGGATTGATTTGTTGCTTTAGTAGGTAATGTGCTTTTAAGTGCAAGTATGTGTTTGGGGTGTTCCTGACTAAGTGAGGCTAAACTTTGCCTTTAGTAGTTCAGGAGTATACTTAGGCATGGTTACCATTGAATCCTGCTTTTTTTTTTTTTTTTAAGTGTTCCTCTATGATTGGAACAGTCCCTTTTGGATTATAGTGAGTTAATACTCTTTGTCTTGATTTTTAAGGATGTTTTGTGCTAACTTCCCTTGAGGTTATTGGAGAATCCCTAGAAGAGCAGGTCTGAAGATTGATTTGTATGCTAAAAATGGGTCACTGTTGATTCTGGGAATAACTTGACTAATCCTGTTTCTGGTTTCTTTATTGTTAGTCTATCTGGCCTTTGTTTCTCTGACACTTAGTTGTGTATGTGGTGCTGGGGTTCGAACCTGGGTCCTTGCTCATGCCAGGCAAGTGCTCCAACTGCTGAGCCACCACTCCAGCCCTAAACCTGCCACATACTAAAAAAAAAAAAAAAAAAAAAAGGCACCGGCTTGTAATCCCAGCAGCTAGGGAGGCTTAAACAGGAGGATCCCAAGTTTTGAGGCCAGCCAAAGCAAATTAGTGAGGCCTTTAGAAATTTAGACTATATCTCAAAATAAAAATAAAGAACAGAACTGAGGATGTAACTTAGTACCCCTGGGTTAAATTCCCAGTACTTCCTTCACCAAAGTTTCTACTTGAGAGTTTGGGTGTAGTATCAAAGAAGTATATTCACAATTATCTGAAAAGGCTGTTAAAATAATTATTCCTCCTTTTTCCAGCTATTTATATGAGACTGGATTTTATACTTCAACCAAAATAACATGTGGCAATAGATTAAATACCGAAGCAGATAAAAAAATAGCCCTATCTTTAAAGCTAGGCATTAAAGAGATTTGCAAAAATGTCAGAATGCCACTTTTTATTGTTATTTGTGAGATCAGTGTGACTAGTTAGTGCTGACAAGAGCTGCGTATATAGTGACCATGTGCTGTTGATATTCTTGAGCAGCCTTGTTATTAAATATTCCTTTAATGTTCTTATAAACCTGTTCTGGAAATTGCAATATTTTCTTTTCCAGACAGAGTTAACAGAGCCCAAATAATATTGGGCAATAGATGTACTCCATAGAAACATGAGATAACCAAAGAAGTAAAAGGAATAACCAGGATAAAGCAGCTTCTGGATTGAGTGAAGAATAGTTAAGAATCAGATCCACCAAAGATCCCAAGTAAGGTGGACTTTGTTGGGTTTGGCAACTAGGAAGTTATTAATTTAGGGAGTTGTGCAATGTCTTTTCAGGGAGCATGCTGGAAGAATGTTGTGGATTGAGAAATTAAACAGGAGACTAAATAAAGATTGCACATTTTTTGGAAGGTTGGTTGGAGCACAGAAGAAGTCAGTGGACGGGGGAGGATGTTTTCAGTCAAGGAAGGCATGCTTTTTTAAGGTGGAAGAGTCTTGAGCATACTTAAGGAGTGAGAAGAAGGAGCCAGTGCAAAAAAGAAAGATCATGAAGGAAGAGGAGATAATATCTTTCTTTCATCTGTTGATGAGTCACTTTATCTTTCTAATACAAGTAGAAAGTAAGGACCTACAGTCCTGTCTCCTTTATTCCTTGTGAAACTCCCTCTCCAGTGCTGTGACAGCACTTCCTTTGCTTGAATTTATTGTATTCTGTATTCTCTATGTGCTTGTCCCCTGCCTGTTTTTTCTCATGCCTGCTTATTGAAATTCTGCTTTTGCATTATGCTCTAGCTTAGAAAGTTTAATTGTGGAACTATTACAGACACCTTGATTTTTCTCCTGTAGCATTTTGTGCTTCCCTTTGTCTCCATTTATCTAACTGGATTTTCTTCTCCCATTTAATGAAATCTGAGACAAAGATTATGTTTTATCCATTTGTGTAATTTCAACATCTAGTCTAGTAGTTTTTCAGTATTCATGAAACATTAGATTGAGCCATTTTCTTGGTTAAAAAGGTAGAATATTGATAATTTCTTATGGACCAACTGACTACATTTTTATCCCTTACATTTTTTTGTGGAGTACTAGAGATGGAGAACAAAGGAGAAAGTTAAAAATAGAGACTTCTTTCTTTCTTTTCTTTTTTTAAAGAGAGAGGGACAGTTAAAGAGAGAATCAGTTCCATTTAGTTTTTCATATGGCCTTTGTTGCATACGTGGTGCTGGGATTTGAACCTGCGGACTCGCGCTTGCCAGGCAAGCGCCAGAACCTTTGAGCTGCCACTCCAACCCCAAGACACATTTCTTAATAAATATAGTTAATAAAGTTTAACCAGAAATTTGGCTTTGAGTGGCCTGGTGACTTAAAGCAAATATAGAAATTTGGCTAGAGGATTTACATTCTTCCATAAGGAAAACAATTTGAGAGAGAATAAATTTTATTTAGTTTTTCATGTGACTTTTTTGCTCCAATACTTCCTTGTGTACATGGTGCTGGGGTTTGACCTTGCATCCTTGTGCATGCCAAGTAAGCACTAGAAACTGCTGAGCCACTGCTCCAGTCCCAAGAAAATAATTCTTAATGTAAAACTAGCATTTTGTAATCTTTTGTTCAGATGATGCTTTTCATATAAGGGCTGTTGAGAATTGTAGTAAACAATATATTCAAGATTATGAGTATAAATATTCGAGAGATTTTGTTCAGGTCTGTTCCTTGGCAAGTGCCATAACCACTGAGCCACTGCTTTAGTCCCTCTCATCTTTTTTTTTTTTTTAATGAATCCACAGTAGATAATTAGCTTGAAGGAGTCTGTAGTGATGGTATTATGTTGATTAAAAGCAAACTGAATAAAGACTCAGATGACTGGATGTGATGCACATCTGTAATCCCAACTACTCAGGAGGCTGAGGCAGGAGTATAGCAAGTTTGAGGACAGTCTGGACAACTTAGCAAGACTGTCTCAAAAAAATTAAAAAGGACTGGGGCTATAAATCAGTGGTTGAGTACCACTCCTAGGTTGCCTTCCCAGTGCCAGAAAAACAAAAATCTGCTCAAAAAAGTTGATAGAGTTGGCATTCATTTTTGACGATGGAATAACCCCAGAACAGGAGATGCTGACCTGAGGAATGGCCATCCTATTGTCATGCTAAGCCTACAGAGTATGTTATCTGAAGGCAAGGCCAGGGTTTCCAAATTAGGCAATTCTACATTTGTTCTACCATATAAATGAATATAGAATTTTGGAATCTCATTCTTCAGCAAACATATCCATGTGTTATATGGGTTCAGATTTTTAAAGAAAGGTATAAGTGATAGTTCCAAATATTAAAAAAAAGAAGAAGAAATCCAGTTATAAGTTAAAACAAGTACCTAAGGTTCTTGGTGAACTTGGCTAGGCTGAATTGATCATCTATATGGAATTATACAACTGCCATTAATATGTTTATTGAGCATATCCATGTACTTTATTTCTAGTTACTACAAAATAGTACTCTACTTTATACCTTTGGTAACTAAGACTCAAGAGTGATATTCAAGTGGCAGACCTGGTATTTATAATCAAGCACCAGTGTTCTTTCTGCTCTTTGAAATAGTGATTTGAATTTTGGGGGATGGGGAAGGGAAGATGGAATGCTTTTTTACAGTCTGTCTCCCCCACTCTAGCCTGCATCCCAGGTGAGGATCACAGCTGTAGGAACATCCCCATCTCACTATGGGTATATCAGCTCTGTTGAAAAGGAGAAAATTGAGGCCTAATCTAAAATAATTTGAGATTTCTCATGATCCATTCTAATAGCAGACAGGTAGGTTGGAGTCATTTTATCTTGAGGCCATATTTTGCTCTATTAGCGTTAAACTTGAAAAGAATTACTGTTTGTCTTTTCTAGTACTGCCAAGAAATTCTTCCTGTTGACCCATGGTTTTCTGCTCAAAAAAGAAAATTTCTGTACCAGAGCTTGAACCCAGGGGTGCTTAACCACTAAGCCACATCGCCAGTTCTGGCTTCTGCTCAGTCATGAAGCCTACTTTCGTGTCCACAGTAAAAGATCAATTCAAAAATTTTTAAAAAACTCAAATGATCTCACTTTATGGCACAATATGCTAAAAGTAGCAGTAGAAGCTACCAAGCAATAGAATAACCAAGAAGAAAAAATATTTCATCATAGTAAAACACTGATCTGAACTCAGAACTATATATTGATACAAGTTAAACCAGACTATACAAAATAAATACGGCTGTAATTATGGGATGGATAGTGGGATTCCATTTTGAAAATGAAAAACAATTCATTTAACTGGAGAGCTTAAAAAGATCAATATATTCTGCAGCAGATTCAGACTTTAGTTCTATTTGTATTGTGTCTTCAGTTTTTTTTATACATTTCTATTTAATTTTTCATGTGGCTTTTGTTGATCTGACACTTAGTTTCATATGTGGTGCTGGGGTTTGAATCTGCATACTCAAGCATGCCGGGTAAGCACAGTAACCGCAGAGCCACCATTCAAGCCCTGTGTCTTCAGTATTATAATTTAATTAAGTCAGATGACTAGGAGGAAGAGTTATGAGATCTCTGGCATACAAGGGCCGGGGATCAGCAAAGGATTAGTTGCCCCTATATTGTTAGTAGACTTTTTTCATTTGATGAGCAAATAAATTGTCTTCCTCAAAGATCCCTGTGGTACTCCAGTTAGAAAAGCAAAGATGAAGAATACAAACAATTACAGATGCTGGAAGGGTTGTGGGGAGAAAGGAGCACTAACACGCTGTTGGTGGGACTGCAGACTGGTGCAGCCAATCTGGAAAACTGTGGAGATTCCTCAAAAAATTAGGGATGGAACTACCATACAACCCAGCTACCCTACTCTTGGGTAGTATCCCTGGAGAGAGAGAATCAACGTATTACAAAGACATAGCTACATCAATGTTTATAGCAACTCAACTTACAATAGCCAAATTATGAAATCAACCCAGATGCCCTTCACTTGATGAATGGATCCAAAAACTGTGGTATATATATTCAGTGGAGCTATTGGAATGACATTATGGCTTTGTAGGTATATGAATGGAAATAGAAAAAATCATGCTGAGTGAAATTAGCCAAATCCAGAGACTGAAGGGTGGAGTGTTTTCTTTCATTTGTGGAAGGTAGAATAAAACCAAGGATAGGGTGAAAGTTAGTCCAGTTTATTTACTAGACCCACCAAATTCAAAGTAACACACAATCTGGGGGAACTATAGCTATGAAGGGGGTTGGGGAGGGAGAGAGGGAAGGAAAAGAAGGGCTATTAATTCTGTAGGGTACACTTGACTCCCCTGAGAAGCCAGATAATACTCATGCAGGCATTTAAAACTTGAAAATTAAAAAATTAATATACATGTATTTGGACATTTATATATGTACATTTTTATTTTTTTACATTTTTTAAAAGGGACAGTGAGAATCAATTTTATTTGCTTTTCTATGTAGCTTTCATTGCTCCCACACCTCATTGTGTATGTGATGCTGGGGTTCAAACCCACATTCTTGTGCATACCAGGCAAGCACAGTAACTGCTGAGCAATCATTCCAGCCCCCCCCCATTTATGTATGTAATAGGGGGAATTGTAGTAAAGACAGCAGGGAGTGGGCAAAGGGGAGATCCTAAATAAGGATTGGGTTCAAGTTACATTGTCATTATATATTTAACAATGAATTTGTAGCAAAGCATCCCTTAAATGTGTAAGAATATGTTGAATGAGTAAAGAAGGAAAAGATTCGGGGCTGGAGTGGTGGCTCAGCAGTTACGGCGCTTGCCTGGCATGCGCAAGTACACGAGTTCAAACCCCAGCAGCACGTACACAATGAAGTTAAAGAGCAATGAAAGCCATGTGAAAAACTAATTTTTTTTTTAAAAAAGGAAAAGATTCTAGACAAGAAGAAAAATTGCATATAATTAAAAAAATATCCTTGTGGTAGCCTCTGACTCCATGGTGTAGTAATAATACTACTGATAAACACCTTTAATTTGCTCAGCATGTAATTATGTGCCAGGCACTGTGCTAAATACTGTATGTGTATTGATTCACAAAACCCCCTATGAGATCATCCCTACTGTACACGTAAGAAAAGTGGTAGAACTATTTTCCACCTGACAGGACTGACTTACTGATAAGATCAAGCAGTTTAGGGTATAAATTAAACACCTCATTTATTTCTATCATAATTACACAGTTATCTTAAACTAGATCTCTTATTTGGTATATATGAAAGAAAGGGGAAGGAGGCATGTTGAATGTCATTTGCCCAGTTTGGGAATATGATGCATATTCCTGATGGGATTAGGAGGAGGACAGGGTAGACAGGCAACATACCTAAATTAGATTTTTTTCAGGCTGCTTGAGATAAGGTTCTTAGAATTAGGAATAAATTTCTATCAAAAGGCCTCCAAATCTGCCTGTTTTCCCTAGACTACTATGATACTTTTCTCACTGGTCCTTCTCATTTCACCTGTTATTGCAGTTAGTCTCCTAAGACTTACGTATAGTGGTCATTAACTTGATTTTAGATGTGTCTAGAATCTGTATATCCATATATATAGTAGTACTTTATAGTAAATAAAATCTGGTTGATTTTTATATATTAAAAAGGGCTTTTAATAGTTTGGTACTCTGTGATCTGTAAGACAGTGTTAACTTCTTAACCTGGCATATGAGGCCTTCTTTCTAATGTCTTTTTTTTTTCTCCTTCTGTACCTTAATGCTTTGCCACACTGGAGCACATTGATAATGCCTCTTTGTTCTCTATATTCAGACCTTCCACTTTATCCCTCTTCCAGGCACATATTCTCCCTCCTAGCCACCTTGGCTTAGAGGACAATATATGTTTATAGCATACTATAGTTTGTTTTGTAGCTGTTCATAACACAATCAGTTCTTCATTCCTTGTCCCAACTTCAAAACTATTTTGATTGTCTATCTAATCTGCCGACCTTTGTGGGTGATCACTGTAGATAGCAGTCAATTGGCTAATGTTTATTAGACAGTGAAGGAATGAGGCTGGTAGCCTCAAGATCTGCAAGCTATAGCTGGTAATCCCAGCAGCTACTGGGAAGGCTGAGGCATGAGGATACCAAGTTAGAGGTTAGCTTAGGCAATTTAGCAAGACCCTGTCTCAAAATAAAAATAAAAATGACTGGAGTGTAGCTCAATGGTGGAGTGCCCCTGAGTCCAATCCCCTTAGAAAAATCTGCAGATTTTAAATGCTTGTGTCTTAGCCTTTATAATATTACTTGAGGGAAATTGAGAATCAGCTCATAAATGAACAGTTGTAAAAAGGGGTTTATGAGTGGTACCTGTCAGAGGGTTTGGGAAATTAAGCTTGAATTGATTGAAATTAAGCTGTGGTTATCCTCACAGCTTGCACTGGATACCATTCTTGGGTTCAGTTTTTTTCTGAATGCACTTGGACATTTCTCATGCTTATCTGCATTTAAAAGGCTAAACAGAGTGACACCAGTCTTTTTGTTTTGTTTTGATGTGACCTGCTGTAAGATGAGTGCCAGTTTCTTTAGTTTGTCTGCTTTATTTGGTTTTTGCACAATAATTGGAAATGATGGGACTGGTAAAGCAGACTCCCCTTAGAAGATTCAGTCTGTCAACCAGTGTTTCATGGCTTACAGTGTCAGGAATTGGATGTGGAAAATGAAGGAGATGAAGAATGGTACCTGGATGTATGTCTTGGGCACCTGGTGGATGATAGTGGTATTTACTAAGATAAAGAAGACCAAAATAATAATTTTTCCAATTATTTTTCTTTTTCATAGTACCGAGGATTGAATTAGGACTCTTATCATGCTAGACAAACTCTCTTGCTAAGCTATATCTCACAGGCCTTTATTTTTTTATTTTAAGACAGGGTCTATGTTACCTAGGCTGGGCTTAAACTTGTGATGACTCAGCATCATGAGTTGCTTAATGTGCCACTCTTGATGTTTACCCCATCCTCTCTTGTAATCATATTTTCAGATGTAAAAATAACAGCAGTTGTATGGCAGGTGTCATGCTGAATGTCATGAAAACGTTGGTTAGTGCCTTTTTCCTTTTTGACAAATGGGGAAACCAAAGCATAAAGTTTAAGTAACTGAATTATAGCTAATAAATGGTAGAAGCAAAAATTTTAAAAACAGCTGTATTGAGATATAATTTACATATCACAGTTTACCTTTTTTAGTGTGTTTACAGAACTGTACAACTATTGCCATAATGTAATTTTAGGATCTTTCTCTCCTCAAAAAGGAACCTTTATTTGCAAACCACTACCCTTTAATCATCCATCCAGCCCTAGACAAGTAATCTTTAGATTTCTTTGTGTGTTGTCAGTACTGGGGATTGAATTCCAGAATAATCTAGGATTGAATCCCAAAGTAGTAGTGCTCTACTACAGAGCCACATCCCCAGTCCTATTTTATTTTTTCTCTTGAGAGAAGAGCTTTGCTAAGTTTTCCAGGCTGTCCTTGAACTTGGTATCCTCCTGCCTCAACTTCCCAAGTTGAGAGTAATCATATGCCACTATGTCCAGCTGTCTTAGCTTTCTTATTCTGGATATTCCATTTAAGTGGGCTCATATAACATGTGTCATATTTTACCACAGAATCATCACAAATCTTCTGCCAATTTTTTTTACAAAGAACTGGGGTGTGACCAATACATGAAGCTTTTAAAAAAATACTTTTTATGAACTCTTTCCACACCTATTTTCAAATTGTTCAGTGAACATAATCATCTTCATCTTGAAGCCAGCAAAGTAGTTTTTATATTGATCCATAATCAAAAAAGTAATGCTTTACCTGTTAAGGTATTGCTGATGAACTTTATAGTTTAGCTATCATTGGAAGATGTGAATCTTGCTATGTCACATGGCTTACTCATTATAGTTTTGCCTGTGTACTTGCTCCCCCTGTATGTGTGGCTTGTCTCTGTTGGTACTTTTAGTACTGTAACATTCTAAGCAAACCATACAAGTTGGTCACTCACAGTGACTGAGCTGAGAATTCTGTGCTCATGGTTGGCAGTACAGAAGACAAACGTATGTCCATATGCCACTGGTGAATAAATGGCTGCTCTGTTCACCTTTAAGTGGCATGATGAACAGAATTACACTATGTAACAATTACATGATGAATGATTATAAGCAAATTAATTATAAATCACTGATAATAAATCCAAACTAGGTGGAACAATTATGTAGTTGTAATTATTATGAAGTGAAATGTAGTATTATGTGACTGGTTTCTTCCACTTAATGTAATGTTTTTGAGGTTTATCCATGTTGTAGCTCTCAGTACTACATACCTTTATGTCAGGGAGTGTTCCATTGGGTGCATATAGTCCCCCCAAGATTTGAATCAAGTCTGTCTGTTCTGAAGCTTATGCTGCTGCTAACATGTCATGTGAATTCCTGTGTATATCCTATTTGACTAGGAAGTCCTTGAGGAAATATCTTTGTATTTTGGTTGCTACACTTAAAGTTCACTGAGCACATAGTTCATTGTAAACATTTAGTATTTTACTATAGAGTTAAACTCAAGTCCTTGTTAGTTAATCTAACATGGTGTTGTTGACAAGCGGGTGGTGCAGTGTCTTTGTGTTTACCATAAAGTGTAGAAAATCTAAATATGTTTTCTCTGTCTAGGAAGAAGAAGTGGGAAGGATAAAAGATTGCTGGGACAACCAGGAAGCGCCTGCACTCTCCACGTGTAGCAATGCCAATATTTTTCGAAGGATAAATGCCATATTGGACAATTCTCTGGATTTCAGTAGAGTCTGCACTACACCCATAAACCGAGGAATTCATGATCATTTGCCAGGTGATTTAGATGTGAAAACTTGGATGTGGTAGGTTTGTGGACAGAAGTGCTTCTAGGCAGTGCATGTAGGAACTCTTCCTTGGGAAGCCTTGGAGAATGTCATTGAATCTCTGGTAGCACATGTTCCTTTTATGGTTAGCTTTGTGGGTTGGATCCCCCTCTGGATAAAGACTGCTTTTGATTAAAATATAGAAATCTATTTTATGATACACAGGAAGATTGGGGGAAAGTATAGGCCAAATGTAATAGGAGTATTTACGTAAAGAAATATAATGTTAATCATGTTATAGATTTTCTGTTAGCCATATGAAAAAGTAAAAGTACACAGATTAAATGAATTTAATATTTAGCCCAACATATACAAAATATTGCCATGGTAACATAAACAATATAAAAACTTACTTAGTTGTATCTTTTAGTAGTGTAACTTCAAAATCCAGTGTGTGTTTTACACTTAACATATCACAATACTGACTATTGCATTTTAGGTGCTTAGTAGTCACATGTGACTAGTGACTACTGTGTTGGACAGTGCAGCAGTTCTTAAATGTTTTAATAGCTTTTAAACATGAGTACAGGTCAGTAGGCATCTAATTTTTACAGTATGTGGGAGAATCCACAAATGAGTTGGGGGGGAGAGAGAGGGCCATATCTCTCTAATACTCTTTCATAAGAGGTATGGATGGCCTAAGAGTGTTTCATAATCTTTTGTGGGATTTGCAGCTTGTTATAAGAATGTTGATGGAATGTTTTCTGTTCCAGTTATTTTACATTAAAGAATATATTTTTAATTTTCAAAATGGACCTTGAAAAAAATTAGGCAACAGTAAGTTTTCTCAAAATAAAAATTGATAATTACTGTTTTTAGTTAAAAAAATTTTTTAAGGGCTGGCTCAGTGGTTATGGCGCTTGCCCGCCATGCGCAAGTATGCGAGTTCAAACCCCAGCACCACGTACACAATGAAGTCTCAGAGCAACGAAAGCCATGTGAAAAACTAAATAAAAATTGATTCTGTCTCTCTCACTGTCCCCTCTTTCTAAAAAAAAAAAAAAAACTGTTAAAGGGAGAGAGAGAAGAAAAAGAGAATAACTTTATTTTTCATCTGTCCTTTGTTTCTCTGACACTTTGCTGTGTATGTGGTGCTAGGGTTTGAACCTGAGTCCTTGCATGCCAGGAAAGTGCAGCAGCCACTGAGCCACAGCTCTAGCCCCTGGTTATAAATTCTTTATTTTTTAACTTGGCCTTGGAAGTATTTGCCACAAAGATATAGGGAATGTGTGATCATTGAGTAACTTAATATTTGAAGGAAAATCTCTTTAAGAAACTGATCTCCTGAATCTGTAGAATTTTTTTTCTATTAAATCTTATGGGAAGTCGCATCAGAAAAGGGCAAGTACAGGGTGGGTTGGAGGCTTGTCTTTTCTAACCTCTGAAAGAGTATATGTAAAATATAAATTGTTAGCAAATCCTCCTCTCTGTTAGTTTGATGCTGAGTTTAAAACGTAGGATCTCTTCTTAGTTTGAATACATGTTCTGTTTTTCTTGTCTGAAAAAATTACACATAACATCCTAATAAGAATGACATTCAGGCTGGGGAGGTGGCTCAGTAGTAGAGCATATACTTAGCATGCTCACGGCCATGCGTTTAATACCCAGCTCCCCACCAAATCCTCCCCTGCAATAAAAAAAACCAAAAACAAACAAAAAAACTCAGAAGTGGCTTAAACCACAGTGGATTACTTCAGACATGCTGGAAACCTTTTTGGTCTATAGGAAAGTATTTTTCAGCTAGGTACTAGGTTGTTGAACTGTCCTAATGGAAAGGACCTATACTTGATGAGCAAAGAACTTTGGGTGTGTGTTGCAATCGGCTAGGGCGCCCAGGGTCTTACTTGTGAGATGTCAGTCGTCGTATTGTCATTACGCTCTATCAAGGTGGATGGGTCAGCTGACAAGGAACAGATTCTTCAGTCTCTTTAGACCCTTCTCAGGGCACACACCTAAGAGGTACAGTGAGAGGAGTATCTTGGAAAAAAAAATTGGGAAATCTACCTTCTAAGCTTGACATTTGGCCATGAGATAAAGGTCAATTTTCCCATCTGTAGAACAGATGAGAAACAGAACCTTGGCCTGCTTCAAAGGTTTCTTACAGGACTCAAATGAGAATGTCATACTGAAGATTTAAGGGAACTCAAGAATTGTAATGAAGGGGCTGGAACAGTGGCTTAGCAGTTATAATCCTTGCCTGGCATGTGCAAGTACGTGGGTTCAAACCCCAGCACTGCATACACAGCTAAGTGTTGGAGAAACAAAGGCCTCATGAAAAAATAAAACTGATTCTGTCTTCCTCCCTTTCCCTCTCTCTTAAAAATTATAGGAAAGCTCCTGTCAAAGAAACTAGTGTTTTCAAGCCCTCTTCACCTACACACCTCTCCTCTACTATGTGGTTAGCTCTCTACTTCTCACCTGAAATACCAGATCAGGGCTCTTTGTTCTTGAGTGATGACACAGGGATGCCTGACCTACAGAGAGCATCTTCCCTGCGTTTCCCCAGCAAGAACCCTCTATGGACCAGACCAGCAGAAATGCCAATGTTGTGTTTAGTGAGGAAGTAAACCAGGGAATATTCTTTCCATTAAGAACCTTAAGAAAGAGTTTGAACTTGTAACTTCCCTGATCACAAGTAATTTTGTTGCCTTAAAAAAAATCAGAATTACAAAAACTTAACAAGATTGTTTATGACAACCTTAGGGAAAGTTTGGCATCAATAGAAGGTATAGCTCAGCCATACAGTGGGCTGTTCTGCACTACCAAATATGATATTTGTAGAAGACTATTTAGTGGCAAAGAAAGATAACTATAGAATCTGAATTGAAAAAAATTAAAAACTAGTATGACCTTAAGGACATACATATGCATAGAAAAAAGACTAGAGTAAAGCTGTTATGGTTCATTTTTTTTTCTGGGTACTTTCCCTCTCTAGTTCTTCCATGATAAAGATTTATAAAATTTTTTTAAAAAAATAGTATATTGTGAACACAGTGTTTCAAATTACAATTTTTTGCGTAGATCACATATCATTTCTTCACTGTGCTCTGGCAAAAGGTAAAAGTTATTTTTTACTACTGTCTTGTTAACATTTTATTCATCCTTGGTTATCTGTCAGAATTTAAATTGTCAACTTGCTTCACACAGGTATATTTAACTTTGCAGAAGTTATCTTGTATTTTTTTTCAGCTATGATAAAATATTTATGGCATACTACACAATGAGAGTGTTAACAGAAGTATGTACTTTGCAGGGCATGGTGATACACACCTGTAATCCCAGCAGTTCAGAAGGTTGAAGTCTTGACACAAGTTCAAGGCTAGCCTGGAAAACTTAGTGAGACTCTCTCTCAAAAAAACAAAACCAACAACAGCAAAACCGTTGAACAACATTTTTTTGCAAAAATGCTGTGACAGGATCAAGTGGGAAGAGCAGCAGGTTTTGAAATATCTTTAAAGAGAATTAAAATTATTTCAGTGTAGCTAGATACCAAGTAGATTTTTGTTTCCCCAGAATTTGCCCTGAGTTCCCAAAGCTGAGAATAAAGGGGTGTTAAATGACCTGTGATGTAATGAGAGCCCGTAAGAAGTGTGGGCCAGCTCAGGGTGTAGCTCACTGTTCACCATGAGGTCCTTTGACCCTTAGCACCACAAAAACAAAAAAATTGGGACCATAGTCCCTGCTGCCACAAACATCTCAGCCCTTCCCTGGTCTGTACAGTATAAGAACAACACATAGGGTAGCATTTGGAATGATCCCCATCCTTCTTAAGAGGAGAGTGGAACGGATGCTGTTTTCTCTTGAAAGCCAAGCAAGGGAAATCTTCTTTCAGGAGAGGCAAGTTTATAGATTGAAGGTTCTCCTAGGAGAGAAGGCAAGCTCGAATCTCTGGTTGTGAACAGCAAACTTGTTATCTACTCTTGATTGAGTAAAGAAGAATGAGAAATTGAGAGATGTGGTGGTACAGAATAAGGGAGGTATGGGAGCTGGTGTGGGGTTTGAAGGACAGACCAGAACTGGGTCTCCTACCCAATCAGCAAAATAGTGGGGATGTATACATTTCTCATGAGAAGGTTGCCTGCCACCTACAGGGCCCCTTCACATTCTCTAGTCCTTTAAGCATGAATCTATTGAACTCTGGAGAAGAGAAGAAAGGAGCTGTAAATGGAAAGGTAATTATAATATTAGTGAACTGAGTTTTTAATAACATTGCCTATAAAAGTATGGAAACTAGTAAGATATCACTTAACTGCTAGATGAGTAGGGCAGTTTAATCTATAGAATAGCTGGGGGCAATGGCTGGAGAAAAAATTTCATGTTAACTCCCTCAGATGAGACTTCTCAGTAAGCAGTTAAAATGGCTTGGTGGTTTAAAAAAGGAATTGACCAAAATAGTTCAAAGAAAAGTTTAAGACTGATTTTAGGGGCTGGAGCAGTGGCTCAGTGGTTATGGCGCTTGCCTGGCATGACCAAGGACACAAGTTCAAAGCCTAGCACCATGTACACAACAAAGTGTTGGAGCAATGAAAGTCACATGAAAAATGAAGTAAAATTAATTCTCTTTTTAAAAACTGATTTTTAAAGGTTTTGTTTAAGTATGATACATATATGGGAAGTACATATCGTAGGCAAGGAGCTCAAACTTTCTCAAACTGTGTACAGCCAGCACCCAGATACAGTTTGCAAAATTTTAATTTGGGATAAAAAAATTGTAAAATTGTAACCTGTTATTAAATTTCTGATTTCCTTTTTTATTCTATAGGGTCATAAACAGTATCACTAAATTAATAACTGTAAAGTTATTCCAAAGCTGTTTAATTCATTTAGTCCCAGCTAATAGGTGATTGAACTTACCTTCAGCAAGTCTAGTTTCTCACAAAATAGAAATATAGAAATTTTTTTAAGAGAGAAAGAATCAATTTAGTTTTTCATCTGGCTTTCATTGCTCCTACACTTTGTTGTGTACATGGTGCTGGGGTTTGAACCTATGTACCTGCGCATACAAGGCAAGCACCAAAACCGCTGAGCCACCACTCCAGGGCCCCTAGAAATTTTTTTGTAGATCATTAATATATGGCTTTAACAGTTAAAGTGATATACTTCAAAAAGATGTTAAATATAGTATACTTCAATATAAAGTATAACTTTTTATTTAAGTGGAATAGATAGCTACCAATTTCCTGAAAATCTAGTTTTGTTTGCAAAGACACATACACATTTTTTCTTCCTTCTTTACACATTTTGTATATACATAAAGTATGCACATATGTGTATTGTTCAGCGAATTGTCATATGCTGATCATGTCTTTTATAACCACTTACATAAAGAGGCAAAAATCAACAATGCATGAGAAGCTCCCTTACAGTCTTTTCTGTCTTAACACATGAAAGGTAATCACTGTACTGACATCTAATTGCATAGATGATTTTGAATTTATATAAATAAAATCATGAATATGTACTCATTAACTTTGAGATTCAGCTATATTTGCAATCAGTGGTTGTAGGTCATTCATTTTCATTGCTGTATAGTATTCCATTGTGTGAATATAGTCATTTGGGTAGTCCATAGTTTGGGGCCAATATTAATAATGCTGCTGTAAGCGTGTCTTTTGGTGAATTTATACCTATTTTGGTGTATTCCTAGAAGAGGGATTGCTGGGTCATAGGGCAGGCATATGTTAAGCTTTTAAGAGGTACCTGTTTTTCACAACAGTTACATCAGTTTCCCATCCTTATTAACAACTGAAATTGTCTTCATATTAACCATTTTGGTCTGTATGTAATGGTATTTCTATTGTGATTTTTTTTTTTTTAAGAAAGAGGGGACAGGGGCTGGAGTGATGGCTCAGTGGTTACAGCACTTGCCCTGCATGCACAAGTATGCAAGTTCTTTCTCTCACTGTCCCTCTCTCTTTAAAAAAGAAAGAAAGAAAGAAGGAACAGTGAGAGAAAGAGAGAAGCAAGTTTTATTTAGTTTTTCATGTGACTTTGAATCGTCAGACACTTTATTGTATACGTAGTGCTGGGGTTTGAACTTGCATACTAGCGCATGCCAGGCAAGCGCCTTAACCCATAAGCCACTGCTCTAGCACCTTTATTGTGGATTTTAAATTTTCACTTCTGATGACTAATGAAGTTGAGTGTTAACTTTTAATGTTTGCTGATTTTTGAATATCCTCTTTCCTGAATTGCCTTTTCTGGTCTTACACTCATTTTTCTTTAGGATTGTGTACTTTTTCCTTATTGTAGTGGTTCATTATATAGTCTGTGCATGAGTTCTGTGTTTACTCTGTGGTTTGCCTTTATCCTTTTTTATTTGTTTGAAATGGGGTCTCACTATGTTGCCCAGACTGGTCTTGAATTCCAGTAGTTCTCCCACTTCAACCTCTTGAGCAGCTGGAATCACAGCTCTGTGCCACCAGCCTTTATATTCCTAACTGGTATTTTTTTGAATAAGAGAAATTTTGACTTTGAATTAAGTACAATTTGCTCACCTTTTCCATTTTATTTAATGTTTTGTGTCCTATTTAAGAAATGTTTTCCTATTCTAAGGTATGAAAGTGATATGTTTCATTTTATATTTAGATTTACAACCCATCTGAAATTTAGCTTTGTGCATGGTGCAAGGCAGAAAGTCAACATTTTGTTCTGTGTGGATAACCAATTGACCCAGCAGCATTTGGGGGTGAAAATTCCTTTTTAATCATAAGTCAGATGTGCATAGTAGTATTGTGCACATCAGTTTCTGAATTCTGTTCTCTGCATTGATCTATGTATCTGTCCTTGCTTTGCGGGGGAGTATGAAGAGGGATCTGGGGGTTGAACTTCAGGGCCTTCAGCCACTGAGCCACATCTCCAGTCATTCTATTTTTTATTTTGAGACAGGGTCTCACTTAATTGCTTAGGGCCTTGCTAATAAGCACCTTAGCTGGGTATGAATTTGTGATCCTCCTGCCTTAGCCTCCTGAGTCACTGGGATTACAGGCATGCACCACCATGACTGACTGTTCTTGTATCTTGCTATCATTTTGTAATAGGTTTTGATAGTTGATAGTGAAGTAATCCAGTCTTTTTTTTTTTTTTTAAGAGAGAGGGATAGTGAGAGAGAATCAATTTTTTAAATTTAGTTTTTCATGTGGCTTTCGTTGCTCTGACACTGCACTGTGGTGTTGGGGTTTGAACTGTGTCCTCACACATGCCAGGCAAGTGCCTGAACCGCTGAACCACTGATCTAGTGCCCCCCACCCCGCCTCTTATTAAGAGGGAGAGAGAGAGAGAAAGAATCTATTTTTCATCTGGTTTTTGTTTCTCTAACATTTAGTCATGTGAGTGGTGCTGGGGTTTGAACTCTGGTCCTTGCACATGCCAAGCACCCTAATTGCTGAGCCACCACTCTAGCCCCTCATCCAGTCCTTTTTGTTTCTTGGCTTTTCTTGGGCCTTTGCATTTCCATGTGAATAGACTCAGCAAGTCAGGCCTTTCCACATAACCCAACCCTTTATGGGGATTTTGATTGAGTTTGCACTGAATCTTTTTTTTTTAAGAGAGAAGGGCAGTGAGAGAGAAAGACAGAATCAATTTATATTGAGTTTTTCACATGGTTTTTGTTGCTCTGACACTTAGTTGTGTTACATAGGTGCTGGGGTTTGAACCCGTGTACTCGTGCATGCCGGGCAAGCGCTGTCACTGCTGAGCCACTGCTCCAGCCCCTGCACTGAATCTTTGAAACAATTGTGGATAATTAATATGTTGACAAGTCTTCCAGGCCATGAAGCTGGTATGTCTCTTAGTTTGTCAGGTTGTTTTTAATTTTTCTCCATGTTTTTTTATACATCTTTCACATCCTTTGTTAAGTTTGTCTCTAGAGTTTGATAATGTTTAATGCTATTGTAAGTGATATTTTTTATGATCATTTTGTTTGTTTGCTGCTATGTGGCAGTCCTTTCCTAGGGTAGGCTCCAAAACTGGATAAGCAGGTTTGGGATAGTTGAGTACCTGATAATGTGCAAATGAAGATCATAGTATTTCTGAGAGTAGTTTCATTGCTTTTGTTGCTCTGTATATGTTTTGGGAGGCTGTGTAGAGAAATTGGATTTGGACCGCTACTAGTTTTCTATAAGAACCAGAAAGTTTGATTTAACTGATCTGTTTTGAAAAAATATATGTCCATACTCTCATACATAACAACATATACATGTCTGTGTATATTCACCTATATGTATACATATCCATGAAATATATACCACAGTTAACAATGTACATGCCTGTTAGAATGTCTAAAATTAGGAAGACTGATCTTTCCAAAAATTGGCAAGGATGTGGAAGAGGTGGAACTCTTTGTACACTGCTGGTAGGAATGTAAAATGACAAAACTATGAGGAAAACAATTTGGCAGGTTATTAAAAAGTTTAAATGTTTACCTACCATATGACCCAATAATTCCTAAATATTTTAAAGATGAATTTTTACTTCAGAATAGTTTTCAACTTATAGAAAACTTAGAAAGATGAGTACAGACTTTGTGTATATCCTGCATCAAGTTCCCTGCTGCTAACACTTTGCATTAGTATATTGAGTTTGTTACACCTAATGAATTCATGTTGATACTGTAGTCCATAGTTTTTTATTTCCTTACTTTTTACTTAATGTCCTTTTTTTATGTATTAGGATCTCAGCCAGAATATCACTTAATATTTAGGTATCACTACTTCTCAGGCTCTTATAGATCCAATCAGTTTCTCAGACATTTGTTTTTGATCTCTTTAACAGTTTGGAGTGATATTAATTGTGTTCAAAAGAAATTAAAGCAGGGGCTGGAGCGGTGGCTCAGCCATTATGGCGCTTGCCTGGCATGCTCGAGTTGGAGAGTTCAAACCCCAGCACCACATATGCAAGGAAGTCTCAGAGCATTGAAGTCCACATGAAAGTCTAAGTAAAATTGATATTCTCTCTCTCTCATTCTCCCTTTTTTTTTTTTTTTTTTTTTTAAGAAATTAAAGCAGGGGCTGAAGCAGTGGCTCAGCAGTTATAGCGCTTGCCTGGCATGCACGAGTAAGCTGGGTTCAAACCCCAGCACCATGTACACAACAAAGTGTCTGGACAATGAAAGTCACATGAAAAAGTAAAGTTGATTCTGTCTTTCTGTCTCTCACTTCCCTCTCTCATAAAAAAAAATTAAAGCATGTATCTATACACAAACTTCTATACAAATGTTTATAGCTGCTTTAATTGTCAGATCCCCAAACTGTAAACAACCCAGATGTTCATCAGTAGGTAGATGAATGGATAAACAAAAGTGGTGTATACATACAAAGGAATACCACTCACCAATAAAGAATAAGCTATTGATGCATGCTGTAGCATGGGTGAATCTCAAGGTAGTTATGCTCAGTAAAGAAGCCAGACCAAAGAAAGTAGATATTATATAATTCCATTTACTCCAAATTCTAGAAAATTCCAACTAATCATACCAATTGAACGCAAATCAATGGTTGCCTGGAGTAAGCAACCAAGAGATAGAGCTGGGAAGGATAAGGAGTATGAAGAAACTTGGGGGAATGATGGTCATGTTTGTTAATCAATTCTTGATTGTGGTGATGATTTTATGGGTGAATTATAGGTTGAAACATCAAATTGTGTACTTTAAATGCACTTATGTCAATTATGCTTTACTAAAGGCGATAGATATATTTTGTGGGGGGGAGGGGATACTAGGGATTAAATCAAAGGGTGCTTTACTACTGAGCTACCTCCCCAGCCCTTTTTTCTTTATTTTGAGACAGAGTCTCACTAAGTTACCAAGGCTAGCCTCCAGTTTGTAATGCTCCTGCCTCAGCTTCCTGAGTCACTGAGATCACAGGTTCATGCTGCTGCACCTGACTGTTATTAACATTTTTCAAACAATTAGCTGAGTGGTAGGACTTACATGCATGTGTTGTTGTGTTTGCAGGGTTTTTTCCTTTAAATATTTAAAAATGGAAGAAGAAACAAAGTTAGTTAAAGCAACATAATCTACTACCTATCTTTAGCAGATGTTAAGATTTTGACATGTTCAGTTCATACCATTTTTTTGGGGGGTAACATAAACATCAGATAAAAATTTTGTACCAAAATGTATTCTTTCCCCTGCTCATTCTTAGAAGTAATGTCTCTCATCTCTCTTGGTGTATTTCCTTTGGCCCTGATTTTGTACTTTTTTATGTGTGTCTATGAACATCTTTGTGTTTTACTTTTTAATATAAATAATATAGACATCCAGGACTGCATAATTAAAGGGTACAACTGGGGAGCTGGGGAAGTAGTTCAGTGGTAGAGCACTTGCCTCGCATGAGTGAGGCCCTGGATTTAATCCTCAGAACAGTAAAAAAAAAAAAAAAAAGTTTATAATCAGTATAAAGTAAATATATCCATGTGACCACAGCTCAAATCAAGAAATGGTATTTAACCAGCTCTTAGGAAGTTTCTTTACTAATTGTCATGTTTTAGAACTTTACACAAATAGTTCAACCTATATTTCTTTACTAATTGTCATGTTTTAGAACTTTACACAAATAGTTCAACCTATAATGTCTTCTTGGCATTTGTTTTTTCCCATGTATCATATTTATAATGTGTATATATTGGCATTTGTAAGTAAAATCAATACATTTTAATTGCTATTTAATGATGTTTTACATAAAAATAAAATATCCATGCATTGATGAATATTTAGATCTATTACAGTTTTTACTAGCATAAACAATATTTTAAGTGATCTTCTTGTTTATATATCTTTGTGCACTGTTTTCGTGAAGTGTGGTTTTAATTTTGTGTTTTCCTGATTTCTACCTAGGTTGAGCATTTTCAGATCTTGATTGACCATTTCGAACCTTACCTGCTCATGCATGTCCTTTGTGCTCTTTTCTATTGCATGAATCAGATTTGTAGCCATTCTTCATTTATTTTGGAGCAAAGTCCTTTGTCAGATATATGTGTTGCTAATATTTTTCACTTCTTGGCTTGCCTTTTTTGGTCTTCTAATGTGTTTTTTGTTGTTTATTTTTTTAAGAGAGAGGGACAGTGAGAAAGATAAAGAGAATCAATTTTATTTTTTTTTCATGTGGACTTCGTTGCTCCAACACTTCATTGTGTATGTGGTGCTGGGGTTCAAACTTGCATATTTGCACATGCCAGGCAAGCGCTGTAACTGCAGAGCCACCACTCCAGCCCTTCTAATGTGTTTTGATGAACATAAGTTCTTCATTTTAAGGTCATTCGCATTTTTTGATTTTTTTTTTTTTGAAAAGAGAGAGAATCAATTTTTTAGTTTTTCATATGGCTTTTGTTGCTGTGGCACTTTGTTGTGTACATGATGCTGGGGTTTAAACTGGCATCCTCACTCATGCCAGACAAGTGCCAAAACCGCTGAGCTACCACTCCAGCCCCTATTTTATCTTTGTAGTTAGCATTTTCATTTCATGCTTATAAAACATTGCCATTTTCAAAGAAATAAAAATATGTTTGAAGAACTGGTTTGTAGATGGTATTTAAACTTTTCATTTCCTGAATGCTTGGTAGTACATGGAAAGAAAACCTTTTTTTTTTTTTTAAGAGAGAGGAACAGTGAGAGAAAGAATCATTTTTTATATCTGCATAAATAAATTTTATTAGAAAGGCAATCTTTGATTTTGTAGAAAAAAATGGAAGATACAAATAAGCAAAAGTATACAGAAAAAAATCCACCCCTAATCCCACAAGTTGAGTGATATCTTTCCAGGTATTCATTCATTCATTCACTCATTCACTTATTCATGTCTCTCTATATTAGCAGCGTTAGGGTCAGGCAGTCTGTAATGGCTTCTGACATAACAATATATTTTAAATATCTTTCCATGTCAATGCATATTCATTTATAACAACCAGGTTGCTTCCCCCCCTCCTTTCAGTTCTGGAGATTGAACCCAGGTATGCTCTACCACTGAGATAATATCCCTAGACCTTTTCAAATTTTGAGACAAGATCTCACTGAAAATCTGAGACTAACCTTGAATCTGGATCTTCCTGCATTAGCAAGAGAATCAATTTTATTTAGTTTTTCACATGGCCTTCATTTTTCATAAAGCTTCATTGTGTATGTGGTGCTGGGGTTCGAACCCGCGTACTTGCGCATGCCAGGCAAGCGCCGCATCTGCTGAGCTGCTGCTCCAGCCCCAGGAAAAACTTTTTATATATTGACACTATATTCAGTGACTACTAGGTTTAGATATAAGTGCTAATAGCTTGTCTGTTCTGGTTTTCTACATACATGAGCATATTGTCTGAAGATTTTGCTGGTTTTAGTTTCACCTTTTGAATTCTTCATTTCATACCTTTTGTCCCACCCACTCAGATAAAGTAGTACAGGGTTAAATACAAGAGATAAGAATAAGCATTTGGGGGCTTGAGCAATGGCTCAGCAGTTACGGTGGGTGCCTGCCTGGCATGCACAGGTATGCGAGTTCAAACCCCAGCACCACATACACAACAAAGTGTCAGAGCAACAAAAGCCACATGAAAAACTAAAAAATTGATTCATTCTCTCTCTCTTACCCCCTCTCTCTCAAAAAAAAAAATAAACATCTGTGTCTTGTTGTTAGTCTTCAGGGTACAGAATTGGGGAATGGAACTCAGCATTTCACCATTGGGTATGATGCAGTTTTTGTGGGTATTCTTTTTTTTTTTAAGTCAATAAATTTTTATTTAAGGAATTTACCATCTTGATTCCTTTGCTGTCCATCTCAAGGATGTCCTTTTAAAAGAACTGAGGCTTAATTTAGTTGTCCTATCAGCCCAAAATTTGTTTTGAAGGGACTTCTGTTTCCACTCGAATTAAGGAAACACTCTTGAGGATTTCACAATTCACTGAAGAAAATTTGGCATCTAATTTCTTACAGTTAATTGACTTTAGGATCATTTTTGGGGTTGATGGATCTGCCTGGTTCTCAGTTGCTGACACATTCTCTAAACATCAGTGAATTCAAATCATTCATTCCTATTCTCACCCTCAAGCATAGTAAAGATGTGGGATATGCAAATACCACAGTTAAACATGATCCAAACACAGTAAGATACATCTTTAACTCCATATATCATTTTTTTGAAGACAGAAGCCTTTAAAAATAAAATCCATCTTCTTGTATTAGAATATGAAAACTGGAATCTTGAATCAGTATAGGGGAGATTCCTCTCATGACCCCTGCGTTTTTATCAACTTGTTTGACTTAGAATCAACCTTTTTAGTTATCAATATCACATCTTTTTTTGCTGTGTTAGGTAAATTCCTCTTTATTTGTATCAAAACTCATACTGAACAGTGAGTTCTGGGTTGCAAAAGAAGATTTATTTTTTGCACTTGTCTTTATCTGTTAAAAGGAAACTATTTTCAGTTTTCTGAGATTTGGGAAAAATCATGAATGGCATTTATTTTAATTTTTTCTGCATCTATTTATTTGACTTTTCTAATTAATTCAATAAATATGTGAATAACATTCAGGATAGAATACTAAAGTAACACCAACTTTGTTTCCCTGCAATAAATTCAAGTTGTACATCATATTTCATTTAGTATATTGCTAGATTTGGTTTGTACATGTTGTCTTTAGGATTGTGTCCCTGCACATTAGAAATTAGCTTGTAATTATCCTTCCTCAAAATTAACATGATTCTGACATCAAGGGTATGTTTTGAAGCAAATTGTAAATTTCCTTTGCTCCCCTCCATACCTGTTCTTTGAAAGGGCTTGTATAAAATGTATGTTACTTAAATTTTGGTATAATTTACTAATGAACCCATATGGGCATGGAGTGCTTTTTGCTTTTTGAGAGTTTTTTAAAATTATGGATTCGATTTGTTTTGATAGGTACAGAATAATTTAGACTTTATATTTCTTCTAAGTTCTGGTAAGCTGTATTTTTCTAGGAATTCATTTCCTTTAAATTTTCAAGTTCATTGGCATAAATTTATATGCAATGGCCTCTTCTAAGGTTTCTTGACATTTGTAGTTTGATTATTGTCTGTTTTACTAATCTTTTAAAATTCTGGCTTTGATTTTTCCTTTCTGTTATGTATTATTTTTATGTCATTGGGTTTTTTTTTATTTTTTGTTCCTTTCTTTGGGTTTAATTTATTGTTTTTTTTCCAAACATATCGAGATGAAAGTTCTCATCACTGACCTTTTTATTGACACACAATTCACATACATTATATTCATCACTTAAAAGTATAATATCAGTGGATTTTAGTATGTTCACAAAGTTGTGGAACTGTCACTACTAATTCTAGAACATTTTCGTCATGTCCAAAAGAAACCTCATACCCGTTAGCTGTCATTCCCCTCTGCCATTTGCCCATTCCCTAGCAGCTGCTAATCTGCTTTTGGTCTTTCTGAATTAGTCTGCTTTGGACATCTCATATAAATGGAATGATGTACACTATGGTCTTTGAATCAGCATCTTTTTCTTACCACAGCATTTGCAAGTTTTATCCATTTTATACCATGAATCTATATACCATTCCTTTTTATGACAAAATAATAGTCCATTGTGTGGATATGTCACGAATTTGTTTATTCATTCATCAGTAGACAGACATTTAGGTTGTTGCCATTTCTTGGATATTAAGAATAATTTTGTTGGTGGACAAGGAAAGGGTTTATGCTACTCTGTCACTATGTATGCATGTATGAATGTAAACCAACAGATCTCTTCATTATGTAAGATGATATTGAACCAATTTTTAAAAAATAATTTTAATTTGACATTCCTACAAATTTTTATGTGGAAACATTTTTAGGGGCTAGGAATGTAGCTCTGATACCCTAGCATACAAAATAATTAAACATATATATGCATATGCATACATATATATATAATATAAATATTTTTAGTTCTCAATATTAGATAGCAATGAATTTGTGAAGCATACAGTAGTAACTCAATATTCATCTTTTTGAAGAACTACTAAATGTTTTCTCATAGTAGTTATATCAGTTTACATTGCTATGAGCAGAATAAGAAGGTTTGAGTTTCTCCATGTCCTCGTCAACACATTTTGTTGACCTTTTCTATTACAGTCAAAAGTAGTCCAAACTCTATCTCATTGTGGGTTTTGTGTGAGTGGGTGGTGCTGGGGATCAAACCCAGGATGTTATATGTGCTAGGTTAAATGCTCTAACAACTGAGCTAACTCCCCAGACCCTTAGAAATGACACCTGTGTATAGCCATTGATAAGCATTTATCTGGTGATGCTGAGTCATTTGGCCACATGTGTATTTTTTTAAATATATCTCTCATTTTTTATTTTATTTGCTGCTGGGGATCAAATCCAGGGCCTTGCAAATGCTAAGTGTGTATTCTACCACTGATCTACACCTCTGCCACCCCCCCAAAATTTTATTTTTTCATTTGTAAATTGGAAAATTTTTGTTGCATATATTTATGGAACAGTGATGTTACGATTTATCAATACAACATGGAGTATTAAGTCAAGCTAATTAATATATCTGTCACTTCAAATACTTATTTTTGTGGTAAGAACATCTAAAATTTGTTCGTAATGATTTTGAAATATATGATACATTAGTATTCATTTTGATGTGCAATATATATCAGATAAAAATAACTTATTACTCTTATCTAATTGAGGCTTTATATCCTTTTTCTGTCATCTCCTCATTCCCTTCACTACCTTCCCCCACCCCCTGCCACCAACTCCCATAATCATTTTGCCCATTTAAAATTTTTTGATTAATTAATTTTTTGTTGAGTTGTAAGAGTTCATTATATACTCTATTTTTTTTTTTTCAGGGCTAAGGACCGAACTCGGAGCCTTGCATGTGCTAGGCAAGAGCTCTGCCACTGAGCTAAATCCCCAACCCCCATTATATACTCTAGATACTTAGGCCCTTATTAGATACATAATTACAAGTACTTTCTCCATTCTGCATGTTATCTCTTTCCTGATGGAATCCTCCTTTAAAGCACAAGTTTTTAATTTTGATTAAATCTAATCCATCTTTTTTTTTCCTTTGGTTGACATTTGGTTTGTTATTTCTGAGAAACTATTCTCTTAATTCAGTATTGCAAAGGTTTAGCCCTATGTTTTTCTCGAGGTTTTTTTCCTCCCTAGTTTTAACTCTTTCAGTTAATTCTATGATCCATTTGAGTCCATTTTTATACATAGTCTGAGGTAGGGGTTTGATTTCTGTTTCAGTCAGCTTTTTCATAGCTGTAACTAAAGGACCTGATAGGCAATTTTAGGAGAAAAAGTTTATTTGGGGGCTCATGGTTTCATAGGTCTTGTTCCTTAGACAATCACCTCCATTTCTCAGGGCTCTCAAATATCATGGATCAAAGAATGACTCCAGGAAACAGACTCCACACCCCATACAAAATATATACCCCAAAGGTATGCCCTAATGATCCACCTTCTCCAGCTGCACCCTACCAGTCTATAGTTCCCAGTTAATCCCTATCAGGGGATTCAGTCATTTCACCTCTGCCTTCACATTGTCTCACATACTGACCTTTTGGGAGATACCTTTCTTCCAAACCATATTGATGACTTTTTTTGTGGATATCTAGTTGTACACAAACTCTTTTTTGAAAAGATGATTCCCCCAATTGAATGTTCTTGGCATCCATATAGAAAAATTAGTTGACGATAAATGTAAGAATTTATTTCTGAACTCTCAATTTTATTCCATTGAATTAGATATATATGAAATCTTATGCTGGTACTACATTTCTTGATTGTAGTTTGTAGTAAGTTTTGAAATTTAAATGTTTTTAATTCTTCTAAATTTGTCCTTTAATTTTTTTTTTAGGAGAGAATATTTTCTATCTGGCTTTGTTTCTCTGACACTTAGTTGTGTATGTGGTGCTGGGTTCAAACCTGGGTCCTTGTGCAGGCAAGCACTCCAATCGCTGAGTCACTGCTCCAGCCCCTGTCCTTTTTAATTTTTTTTTTTTAAAGAGAGAGGGACAGTGAGAGAGACAGAGAAAGGGAGAAACAACTTTATTGAGTTTTTCACATGGCCTTTGTTGCTCCAACACTTGGTTGTGTACGTGGTGCTGGGGTTTGAACCCGGGTCCTCATGCTTGCCAGGCAAGCGCTGAAACCGCTGAGCCACCGCTCCAGCCCTGTCCTTTTTAATTTTGATGAAATGTAATTCATCTTTTTTTCTGGGTCCTTCAAAATTCCATGTGAATTTTAAGATCAGCTTTTTAACTTCTGCAAAAAAAATAAAAGGCAGTTCAGCCCTTGGTAGGGGTTGCATTAAATCTGTAGATCGTTTTGGAGACTTTTCATATCAACAGTATTAAGCCTTTCAGCCCATGAACATGGGATGTTTTCAACTTAATTTCTTTCAAAGTTGTTTTGTAGTTTTGAGTGTATAATCCTTGCATTTCACAAATATACTGTCTGATAATGTTATAAATGAAATTGTTTTAATTTAATGAGAGATGGGGCTGGAGCAGTGGCTCAGAGGTTGTGGCACTTCCCTCGCATGTGCTGGGATGCAGGTTCAAACCCCAGCACCACATATGCAATGAAGTGTTGGAGCAGGAAGGACATATGAAAAACTAAATAGATTCTTTCTCTCTCTTTCTCCCCCTCCCATTGTCCCTCTCTCTCTTAAAAAAATTAATAAATAGAATGAGAGCTGACCATGATTTTCTCCTCTTCTGTAGGCTCTCTTCACATTCTTAATTGATTCCTTAGCTGTTTAGAACTTTTTTAGTTTAATGACATCCCATTTATTGATTCTTGGCCTTATTTCTTGTGCTCTGGGGGTCTCGTTAAGGAAGGTCCGTGCCAGCTCCCATATGCTGGAGCATTGACCCTGTTTTCCCTTCTAAAAATTGTAAGGTATTTGTAAGGTATCTGGTTTATTTCCTAGGCCTTTCTTTGATCCATCTCAATTTGAGTTTTTTGCAGGGTGAGAGATATGAATCCAATTTCATTTTTCTGCATATGGCTATCCAGTTTTCCCAGCACCATTTGTTGAAAAGGGTCTTTTCTCCAAGATATATTTTTGTTACCTTTATCAAATATCAGATGGCTATAGATTTGTGGTTTTGTCTCTGTATCCTCTATTCTATTCCATTGGTCTCCCTGTGTATTTTGATACCAATATCATGCTGTTTTTGTAACTACAGCTCTGTGGTATAGTTTCAGATCAGGTATTGTGATGCCTCCTGCTTTGCCTTTTTTTTCCTAAATATTACTTTGGCTATTCTGGGTCTTTTATTCTTCCAAATGAATCTAAGAATTGATTTTTCTGTATCTGTGAAGAATGTCATTGGTATCTTGATAGGGATTGCATTGAATCTGTATAGTGCTTTTGGCAGAATGGCCATTTTGACTAAATTAATTCTGCCTATCCAATAATATGGGTTATCTTCTGGGCCTTCTATTTCTTTCTTCATTGTTCTATAATTTTCCTTGTAGAGGTCTTTTACTTCCTTGGTTAGATTAATTCCCAAGTTTGTTTTTTTTTTAAATTATTGTAAATGGAATGGTTTCAATATAGCTTTGACTAGAGATAAAGAGAATGAAATTCTTGTTCCATTACTGAAACTTTCAGTCTTTTACCCTTAATATGATGTTTGGTGTGAGTTTTTTAATAGAAAACCTTTTATCAGTTTGAGGGTATTTTCTTCTATTCCTAGCTTGTTGAATGTTTTTTTTTTTTAAATTGTAAAAACATGTTGGATTTTTGTCACATATTTTTCTTTGTCTATCAAGATGATCATGTAACATTTTTCTTTCTATTAATATGGTATATTTTACTGGTTTTTACATGATGAATCAATTTGTATTAATACCCTGACATTACACTGACATCACCTGATCATTGATTTTTAGTCTTCTACTATCTATAACAAAGATTATATATTTCCCTCTAAGCATGGATTTAAGTGTATCCTATGAGTTGTGTGAAGTCTCTTCAATTATCAGTTGAAAATATTTTCTGATATCCAGTTTATGCCTCATTGGCCCCTGAAGAAGTATGTGATTGTGCTTCAAAATATTTAGAACTTCTTAGTTGTGTTTTTGTTATGGATTTTCATCTTACTTTCACTGTGATCACAGAACATCTTCCATTTGATTTCAGTCTTTGAAATTTGTTGAGACTTGGTTTATGTTCCAATATGTGCTCTATTTTCTTAAATGAATATACTTGAACAGATGTTGGATGCTGTGTTCCATTTGTGTTAGTTGGGTCAAGTTTAATTTTACATTTCAGATCTATGTATTTTTTTTAAATGAAGATTTTTTTTAAAAAAATTTTTAAAGAGAGAAGGACAGAGAGAGAGAGACAGACAGAGAATCAATTTTTATTGAGTTTTTCACATGACCTTCATTGATCTGACACTTAATTGTGCATGTGGGTGCTGGGGTTTGAACCCGTGTACTTGCGCATGCCAGGCAAGCACCATAATCACCGAGCTACTGCTCCAGCCACCTCTTTTTTTTTTTTCTTAGAGAGGGAGACAGAAAGATAATCAATTTTATTTAGTTTTTCACATGGATTTTGTTGCTCCGAGACTTGGTTGTGTACGTGATGTTGGGGTTCTAACTTGGGTCCTCATGGATGCCAGTCAAGTACCGTAACTGCTGAGCCACCACTCCAGCCCCCTTACGTATTCTTTTTTGGAGGGAATTTTACTCGTTCTATCAGTTACCCACAATAGTGTGTTAAAATGGCTTTTGTTGTAGTCTTGATGATCTCTCCTGTTATGTTTTATTTTTATTGGGATAGAGGATGCTTTATAAATTTTTGTATACTGTTAGTAAGTTTTAGAATTTTATCTCTTGTGAATTGGTCTTTGGATACGTGGATACGTATGATATGCTCTCCTTTAACTCTCATGTTTGTATCTTAAAGTACTTGATATTTTTCAGCTTTCTTTGGTTGGTGTTAGAATGGCATAACTGCCTTCCCATATTTTTTTAACTGTCAGTGATCTTATATTTTTAAAACATGATCCTGGTAAGCAGCATGTAGTTGAGATTTAAGAGATACCCTGATCCCAGGGGTACCTTCCTGTAGTCTCAGATTCTCAGGAGGCCAAGACTGGAGGTTCACTTAAGATCAGAGGTGCAAGACCAGCATGGGCAGCATAGTGAGAGCTCATCTTGAAAAAACACTTTTTTAAAGCATATTTGAAAGAAATTGGATAAGAATGCTGGGCCATCAAGAGTATGAATAAGTCATGTTTTGCCCCATACTTCATAGCGTTCATTGCTGTAGTTTTGTGGGCTTTAATGGAAATAAGCCCTATTTGGTTTTGGAATTCTGGGATGTAGGATATTTATCAAGTTACTTTTAGTTCAGAGTTTCTTTCTCTGTTTTCCCCTTTTGTAGTGTATATGTTGAGAAAACCAGGTTATTTTTCATGTAGTATGGATTTTATTGGCTGCTCTGCCATGGTAGTACTTAACATGTCCCTCTGTCTCCTGTATTTTCTATTAACTGGTAATTATATTTAGACTTTCAGCAGCTTAGATTTTATTTTATTTTTTTTTAGTAAGGTACTGCATGGCTGACATTTCACGGGCATCACCTGATCATTGATTTTTAGTGACAGAAGCCACTGGTGATCACTACCTTGATGTAGTAATACAATTAGCATTTGTCAGATTGATTTCTAATTCTCCCCTTAAGTTGTAAAAGTAAACTTAACTTTCATCAATTGCTTAGTGAACCTAAAAGGTATTTAGTTATTTAGGAAAGGCAGTCATGCTTGATTTCCCCCCTTATTTCATAATACTGAGTTCATTATCCTTCATTCTTCCCATTGTTTTTCATTATCATGAACTCCTGGTTTTAATGTGTTTGATATGTCTTAATCCATTGAAATTATCTCTTTTTGTCCAAATTGTCTAATATTTGAACATTTGAACCTCTTTACATCCAGTGGATGACTACACTGTTTTAAAAAGTAGTAACAGTGACTATTGAGAATGTGGAAAAACTGGAACTCTCCTAAATTGCCAGTGTGAAATGTTGCAGTTGCTTTGGAAAACAGTTTGTCAGTACTCAAAAGGTCAAGCATAGAATTACCATATGATCCAGAATTCACTCCTAGGTGTATACCTAAGAGAAGTGAAAATACAGGTCCAAACGAAAACCTGTACATGGACATTTATAATAGCATCATTCATAATATCCCAAATATAGAAAGAACTCTCAAATATCCATCAAATGAAGAGTGAATAAACAAAGTGTTAGTACAGTGGAATCTTATTCAGCTATAAAAAGGAATACAGTCCTGATTTATGTTGCAGCATGGATGAACCTTGAAAACATACTAAGATTAAAAGCTTACCACATGCTGAATGATTCCATTTTATGTTAAATGTCCAGAAAGGCAAATTATACACACAGAAAATAGACTAGTAGTTGCCTAGGGATGGGAAATGTTGAAGAGAAATAGGACTAGAGGGTATGGATTTTTTGGGGGTGATGGAACCTTATTTAATGATTGTACATTTTTACATATTCTAAAAACCATTGAACTGTGCAATTTGTATTTTTAAAAAATATTTTTCATTGGGAGAGGATCTTGCTGTGTTGCCCTGGCTGTTCTCAAACCTTTCACTCAGGTAATCCTGCTGTATCAGCCTCCTTAGTAGCTGAGATTACAGGTGTACACCATTGCATCTGCTTAGAATTATTCAGTTTAAATGGATGAATATGTGACTTAGAGGAAAAATATTCACAGTGCTTAACAGTGGATTCACTTTCTTAAATTAGAATGTTCTTAAGAATTAATGAGGGGCTAGAGCGGTGGTGTGGCGATTGCGGCACTTGCCCAGCATGCGCAAGTATACGAATTCAAACCCCCCAGCACTACATATGCAATGAAAGCCACATGAAAAACTAAATAAAAATTGTTTCTCTGTGTGTGTGTGTGTCTCTCTCACTTTCCCTGTCAAAAAAAAAAAAAAAAAGAATTAATGAGTGTAAGCCAGATACAGTAGTGCATTCCTGTTACCTGAACTAAGGAGGCTGTTAGGAGGATCACAAGTTCAAGGCCAGGCTGGGCAACTTAGAGATTATATCTCAAAATAAAATTAGAGGTGGGGAAGTGCTGGGTCTCTTGCTCAGAGACAGTGTATTCTTGGGTTCAGTCCCCAGTACAAAACACGATGAATTAAAATGTACTAATGAGACCAACAAGCCTATTTTTTAAAAGGGAAGAAGTACATACATGAAGAGATAGTTCTTTTAGTTGACCATAATCAAGTTGTTCTAGGTGTTATGAATGCAGATGTGAACAGATCAGATACAACACCTGCTCTTTTGCAGAGAAGCTGTGAATTGTGTGTAACTACAGAAGCATGGTTTGGAGTAGCACAAACAATACCATCTAAAATTATGCCAAGCATTATGAAACTAAACAGTGGGATATGACGGGGAAGGATTAGGATAGTGTTAGTGGTTACATCAGTTTTTTGTGTGGAAAACAATTTAGGGAAGGCCTGTTTCCCTGAGAAAGATATTTAACCTGAATAACTGAAAGACAAGTAGCCAGCCATGTAGGTACTGATTTAAGACCCAAGGTATAAATGTTGAAGACAGAGCAAACAGCAAGGCCTTTGAGGGGAAAAAATTATTTCCACTTTTTCACCATTGATACCATTATGACAGACATATTCACGAGAAAATCTTTTATTAGAATTCTAGTATGTATTTAGGAGAGATTCTTACAGGGTTAAGTAGTTCTAAAATGTTTAAACTTGGTGCTGGAGCAGTGGCTTAGTGGTTAAAGTGCTTGCCTGGCATGGGCAAGGACTGGAGTTCAAACCCCAGCACTACTTACACAACTAAGTGTTGGAGAAATGCAGGCCAGATGGAAAAATCAATAAAAATTGACATTCTCTCTCTTTTAAAAAATTAGAAATAAAATGCTTAAACTCTTGATGTGTAGAAATGTATCCTCTTTTGGTCTCTTCCACAGTTTGAGAATGCTGTCTCACTATATATGTAGAAAAGAAAATTAATCAAATAACTCATCACTATTGAATATTGTAACTTTAAATTTTTTGGTTTGAAAAACAGAATTCTCATTTTGATTCTCATTTCTTTTGAGTTTATTTTTTTTTTTACACCTCTTAGTCTTTTTGATCTTTCCCATGTTGAATTTGCTGTTAACTCTTTTTCCTACCTCCCTGTTGGGATGGAAAGCCTCCAGGCACACTGAAAAATTAAATTGCCTTAAATACAGTTGTGAATACTTCCTTTGTTGAAGTTGAGATGTAGTTTTTAAATTCATTGTTATCAATTCCTATTTCAAATTCATTGTTATCAATTCCTAATTGATAAAATCTCTTGGGGAAAAGAAAATACTTTAAATGGGCTTATACCAGCAAACTTTTTTTTTAAGGAGAGGGACAGCGAGAGGGAGGGAGAGATTTAATTTTATTCAGTTTTTTTTGTGGCCTTCATTGCTCTGACAGTTTGTTGTGCACGTGGTGCTAGGGTTTGAACTCAGGTACTCGTGCATGCCAAGCAAGTACCATAACTGCTGAGATACCACTCCAGCCCCAGCAAATATTCTTTACTGATAACTTTAACTTCTTGAAATGTTAATGATGGCTAGAAATAGCAATCATCTTTGAATTCACACCTGTGCAGTTCTGTATCCCTAAGTATAAAGGGGTATGTTCAGGTGTGAATCCATATATAGAATAGCTGTGAAACCAGTTTGTACCTATGTCCTTCAGTTCTTTTGTAATGAGCACAAAAATGCAAACTAACCTGTAAGTAATATGATTCAGCACAATAGAGATAAATTGAGCTTTGGTTTTTACCAGTCAGCTGGCTGGCTGGGCGAAATGTGACTGAACTTTTTGTTCCTCCAAAAACTCAGAGAAAGAGACATCAAATTGTTAAATGACTTTTTTTAAGGAAAATAAAATTTAAAATTAGGGGCATAAATGAATCTAGAGTTTTAAGTGCTTCAAATATTACCTAGGGCTTGGAAAATTAATAAAATTATTTTGCAGGTGTTGTTTCTTAACCTAGCAGAGGATAATAAATACTGACTTAATGTAAAGGAAATACCATAGGATAAGAATTAATTGTTAAAAGATGGCAAAAGATATGAACTGAAAATTTATACCTCGTGGATGGTTTTGTTGTTGTTTTTACTTTTTGGGGTAAAATTTTAGGAAAATTCTTCGACTTTCTAATAATCAAGGACATTAGAAATGAGATTAACAATTTTGTTTGAACAAGCGTATTATGGGGCTAGAGTGGTGGATCAGCAGATGCGGTGCTTGCCTGGTATGCGCAAGGACCCAGTTCAAACCCAGCACCACGTACAGGACTAAGTGTCAGAGCAACAAAAATCAGATGAAAACTAAATGAAATTGATTCTCTTTCTCTCTCTTACTGTCCCCACTCCATCTCTCTCCCACAAAGACAAAACAAAACAAATAAACAAACGCATATTATAGTTACCCAGGTAGGTTTTGATCACCATTCTTCCTTTGGACTAGCAACCCCTGCCATGTAACTCTATAAAGCCATGAGCTATAGCTGTTTTTCCTTGTTTCCCTTGCTTAGTCAGTGCCTGACACACATGACTGTGTCAGTACTTAAAGTTGGATAGTACCAGTGTAAAAGGTATTCATAAATGTGTAGAAATGGTATAGAATGGATATCTCTTCAACCATTAATTGAGAGAGAAGAGTAGGGTTTAGGATGAAGAGTAATGCAGGAACATGAAAGTGATCTTTTACATTTTACTTATATTTATGTATTGACCAGATTCTTTGAAACAAAATGAAATTTTACAATAAAATGTAAAATTGTTTTTTAAAAAAACTTCAGAGTGAAAGGATTTGGGTTTGGGTTGGGGGTCTGAGTGCTTGCTGTATGACCATGGTTAAGATTCTTTATCCCTTTTGAACCTAATACTTACAGAATGGGCATACTGTCTTTTTCCATAGAGTTGTTTTGAAGATTATGATGATGGTTACAAGTTGTCTAGCTCCTCTGAAATTTCAAAAGGAGCTTTTCTGCCCTTTTCTCACCAAGTAGGGACTCTGATATTTCACTTCTAAAAAAGCTTTTGTCTGCTTAGTGCTGTCCCCATCTGCTGGGATGTTGGAAATTTCCCACTTAGAGTGAGCTTGGTTGGATCTCCATCAATCAGGATTACTTCCATTTTGAAGCACATGTTCTAGTTTCCAAATGGAGGTATTTTACATTTTTTGAAGAAGAAATGAGTGAAGTTATCAGGGAGAGAAGAGACTATGCAGAAACCAAGGGTGAAGGCTTCTGGAATCAGTACTAGGGAGGATGTTTCTGCTATGCAATGAGGGGGTTAGACTAAGTTCCTTCTGTTTTTAGTGTTCTATGACTTATGTTCTGTATTTTACTTGTAGTATAATCCTCATTCTGTCATTGAACTGATGTAAGATTCGAAATTCCCCTTTAATATGGAATTTTCTTTGCAAAGATGAAAAGAAAAATTAGCTTATTTAGAGTATGTTAAATAAGTCACTTTACCCTGTTTAATAACTTGTAATTTTTCTTGTTATAGTAATGTTTGTAAAAAAATGTTAAAACAAGTAGAAAGGGAAAAAATCCCATGTAATCCTACTACCTAGAGATAAATACTGTTTTTTAATGTTTTCATTAGCATAATAAACATACATAATATTGGGGTTCATTTTGACATTCATACATACATGGCATATAATTTGCTCCATCTCAGTCCCCAGTGATTCCTCCTCCCTCTCCTCAGTTCAGTTTCCTTCCACGGTTCTTCTTTTTCTGTCTATCCTCCCTCCCTCTTTGTCTCATTCCTCTGTTTCACTTATCCCCTCTGTTTTTGTGGGAATCTGCCCTCCATCTTTTTTTTCTGCCCCCTATTTTGCTCTAGTTTCCACATATGAGAGAAAATATTCAACCCTTAACTTTCTGATTCTGGTTTGTTTCACTTAGCATGTTATCCATTTTCATTCATTTACCAGCATATGCCATAATTTCATTCTTCCTCATGACTGAGTAAAACCCCAGTGTGTGTGTGTGTGTGTGTGTGTTTGCGCGCGCGCATGTGTGTGCATTTTCTGTATCGTCTGTTGACAGGTACTTGGGCTGGTTCCATAATAGTGAGTTGCGCTGCTATAAACATTAATGTTCCTGGAGATAACTACTGTTAACATTTTGATCTATCTCCCCAGTATTTTTCATATATATATCACTCATATGAAATCTTTCCAAACATGCTATATGTTAATTTCCCTTTGTCTTCCTTTTATCTTTATATGTCATTAATTTTCTATATCTTTAAGGTTGCATAGCATTTTACTGTATAGATGATGAAATATGGGATTTTTAATTTGGGTACCTAGACCAGTAATTTATTTTTTTTTTTATTTTTTGAGAGAGGGATAGAGAGAATCTATTTTATTTAGGTTTTTCATGTGGTTTTTGTTGCTCCGGCACTTTGTTGTGTACGTGGTACTGGTGTTCCAATCCATGTCCTCACACACACAAGTGCTATAACCAAGCCACCACTCCAGCTCCTAGTCCAGTAAGTTAGGTAAAAACTTGCATCTTTATTTTCACCAGCATTTAAAGTGTGACATTTCTTTCTATTGTGAATTTAGGCAGCAGATATAACTGTGAGAGCAGGACCTATTTTTTTTTTTTTTAAAGAGGGAGAGAGTGAGAGAGAACCAACTTTATTTTTCCACCTGGCTTTTGTTTCTCTGACACTTTGTTGTGTATGTGGTACTGGGGTTTGAACCGTGGTCCTTGCCCATGCTAGGCAAGCACTCCAACTGCTGACGCACTGCTCCAGCCCCAGGACCTAATCCTTTGACATCAGTCAAAAGGATAGTTAGATAGTTCATATTTGATTCCTTTATAGTCATTGACATGTATTAAAATATTAATATTTTAAAATTATAATCATTATATATTTACAACATTCTTAAATGTCCATAGACTTTAACAGACTTCCAGGTAGCTCATGGTACAAATGAAGGTTAAGAAGCTTTTGCATTCAGTTTCTTGTTTTTGAGATGTTTTAACAGATACAGGTGTCTGTTTTGTACACTAGTGAGAAGGACCTATGGCTAAAACTTTTGCCTATATCTGTGATTATTTGGAGATAGGATAGATGCCTAAAAGTAGAATTTCTTCATCTAAGAATAAGTGATTCTCCAGGAATGTTGTCAGTTTACTCTCTCTAGTGTTTAAAAGTACCAGCTCTTCCTTTTTTAAATTACTGGCTTTTGTGTTCTTTAGGTCCATTGTGGTTTGCATTGTAAGGGGTCACCAATAGGGGTCTCCAGTTTGGTGTGATGTTCAAGGAGCTCCTGCAGATCCAAAATTTGAACAGTGTATTGCCAGGTAAAATAATATTCCATTGTGTTTTGGTTATACCAGTTTTACATTCAACTTGGGACAGCGTGTTGTGCTCTAGGACTCTGGACTGAAATCTTCAATATAGCTTCTTGAAATCTCTATTCCAGATGCCATGGATTGGTAAAACTGGCCTTAAATCATCAGGCTTCTTTTTTGTTTTACGTGATTAAGTAGTTGGATGTGGTGGCACATGGTTGTAGTTCCAGGGACTGGGGATGCTGACTCAGGAGAATCACAAGTTCAGTGCTAGCCTCAGCACCTTAGTGAAGCCTTTAGCAACTTAGTGAGACTCTGTCTCAAAATTTAAAAAAATAAGACTGGCAAAGCAGCTCAGTGGTAAAGTGCCCCTTGGTTCAATTCCCACTACCAAAAGTAAAAATAAAATAATATACTCATATGACAGTGGAATCTTGGAAACACCAGAAAGTGAAATTGCCTTTTTGCAGAGTAAGTGGGAAATGATAAGGAGAAGGGGGAAAATGCCACAGCTCCAGCCCCTTGATTAATTTTTTTAAAAAAGAATATAGAGGGGCTGGAACGGTGGCTTGGCAGTTAGGGCACTTGCTCAGCATGCACCAGTACACAGGTACAAACCCCAGGACCACGTACACAATGAAGTCTCTAAGCAACAGAGACCACATGAAAAACTAAATAAAAATTGTCTCTCCCTCTTTCTCTCTGTCTCTCTCTTTCTCTTTCTCACTGTTCCTGTCTTTAAAAAAAAAATGGAGGGGCTGGAGCGATGGCTTGGTGGTTACGGTGCTTGCCTGGCATGCACAGGTACGCAAGTTCAAACCCTAGCACCATGTACACAATGAAGTGTCCAAGTAATGAAAGTCATGAAAAAACTAAATAAAAATTGCTTCTCTCTTTCCCTCTCTCACTCTTTCTTAAAAAAAAAAAAAAAAAGGAAACAGAAAAGCATATAGAGCTGTTACTTTCTGAGTGCACAACACTCTAGACAAATCAAGGCATATTAATCCCCAAGAACAACAGCAAAATAAATTTTGTCACGCTATTAAAATTCATCATTATGGATAAAATGCAGATGGATCTAACAGATCCAGCACACACTTATGTGCAAGGTAGCATATTGGCAACTAACATCTAAGTGTTAGTAAATAGAGAATTTAAAAGACTTTCCCTTTTTTTTCCCCTAAGGTTCTCAGAGTTTATATTGTTCTATGTTGTCAGACTTCCTAGTTTGCTCTTTTATTTGGAAACTGATGACAATTTAATTCCTTTTGCTGTGCTTCCAAATTATTTTTCATTCTTTCATGGTGCTTTTGGAACTCAGCTTCAAAGTTATTAACTTTTCGAATTTTTTTCTAACACCTGCTCATCTCCATCATCTTCATCTTAGCTACATTCTACCTTCTTTCTTTCATTTGTGCCAGAGAACTCTTTGGTAAGCTGCCCTTTATTGTTATTGACACCAATATGTCACATTTGTCAGTTTAGTTTAGTTCATAGTTTTCATTCTTTGTAACAGCATTAAATCTTGAATGTGTTCTTATCAATATATTATAATTGTAAAATTGCAGTGTTCACCACTTCAAACTTTAGCAACATCCCAAGGATACTGCCACTCTGACACTTTTGCTGTTAACTTCAGTGATGGTTATTACTGCCTACCACAACAAGAGGTAAATAGTCCTTGATCTCATTTTTGTTTTTTAAGAGATAATCAGTTTTATTTATTTTTTTCATCTGGCATTTGTTCCCCTGACACTTTGTTGTGTATGTGGTGCTGGGGTTTCAACTCCTTGCACATGTGAGGCAAGCAGTCCTACCACTGAGCCACAGTTCCAGCCTCAGTCCTTTATTTTTTTTTTAAATAGAGGGATAGTGAAAGAGAAACAGAGAATCAGTTTTATTTAGTTTTTCATATGGTTTTCATTGCTCTGACACTTAGTTGCATATATGGTGCTGGGGTTCGAACTCACATCCTAGCACTTGTCAGGCAGGTACTGCAACCACTGACCCACTGCTCCAGCCCCCTGTCCTTTATCTTTCTAACAAGCTTATTTTCTTCTTGTTTCTAGAAATTGATATTTAGGCCTTAGCTTACTTTTAACTTTCTTGCATATTCATTGAGAAAATATTTTATGTTCTTGGATTTCTTTCATTTTTTAAACTGTTGGTGTCCTCCAGTATGAGTGCACCTGCTTTGGCAGAAAATGGGATGATACATCCATGCAAAGGTTTTGTGAACTCAGTATCCAGTGGTTTAAGTCCATATCCTAAAGGAGCGATGTAGTATAAACAACGCTGTGCACTGTTATAAGGCATCTGACATCTGTTCACTAAGTTCTGCATTTAGGCAGTCCTCAGGTTACTATCAGTGTAGTCAATAATAGGCTACCAGTGGGGCTGGAGCTCAGCAGTTATGGTGCTTGCCTGGCATGAGCAAGAACGTGGGTCAAAAACCCTAGCACCGTGTACACAACTGTCAGAACAACAAAAGCCACATGAAAAAAAAACTAAATAAAAATTGATTCCTTCTGTCTCTCAGTGTACCTTTAAAATAATAATAACAGGCTACCAGCAATTACTGTTATTCATTTTACCTCCAAATACTGGAGTATCATCAACTTTGTGAGCTGCAACTGAATACCACCTTATTTAATTAAAACTCTATGGATTGCCATCTATATATTTCTTTTATTCTTTGGGAAGGACTTGGGTGCTCTGGAGAATATGAATCAGGGAAGACTAATGATTTGACTTGACTAATGTTGACTTTGCCAACTCAAATTTGTTTACTACCATAAGTGTGAATGCAGACCTTCTCTCCCCCAATTGTTTATTTGTTTGATTTGGATGACTGGCAGGTCCCACATAACCCTAAAGGTTCTTGGGTGGCACTACCATGGTGCTGCTCTTGATGTGCAATAGCACATTTCATCCTGACCAATACCCCTGCATCCTTCTGCAGCTAGCCCTTGCTCTGTGCTAGTATGACATTTTAAAATCTAAGTATGTTAATATTTAAGAGCTATTATAAAAATCAGTTTGAAATAATTTACAGAATTTAAAGATTATTAAAGTAGTAAAGATTAAAGTAATCCAGTGATCATATTTTTATAATGGTAAGTACAAAGAAACCTAATTCTCTTTCCCTCATACCTTAGTCTGTAATGAAGTTTAATATGTGGTTAAAGTTGTAAGGAAGCCATCATGCATTCATTGTGTTCCGAACTGTTCCACTTATTAACACACAGATTAGCAATAAATCCTCCTCTAGAGTGTGAACTTCTAGGAACTTGGGATTAACTCACATTTAGCCTTTTATGTTTGGTGAATAGTGTGAAAGAAGGTTAAAAAGAAAGCCAAGGCCTGAAGGTGGGCTTTGATCTGAGAGGCAACAGGGAACTATTGAAGCTTGGGCAAGTGAGCACCATGAAAAAAGTGGTAGTGTATAAGGATGGTATAAATTAACCTGGAAGAGAGAATCTAAAGTGGAAAGTTAAAAATAAATCCAGCTGGGGCTGGAGCAGTGGCTCAGCAGTTAGGGCACTTGCCTGGCATGTACAGGTATGGGAGTTCAAGCCCCAGTACCACGTAACAACGAGGTCTCTGAGCAATGAAAGCCACATGAAAGACTAAGTAAAGTTGTTTCTCTTTCTCTTTCTCTCTCTCTCTCTCTCTCACTGTCTTTAAAAAACATTTTTAAAAATTCAGCTTAAAGTTGATTTATTTTAAATGCCTCAATGTGTGGTCAGTAGACCAGTAGAGAAATATAAATTCTGGGGCCAAACCCAGACCCACTGAAGTAAGTGTTTTAAAATGATTCCCAAGTGATTTGTGTTCACAGTAAAGCTAGAGAAGCAATGCTCTGGAGGAGGTTGGAACCACCATTGGATGTTAGTGAGTAAGGACCATAGGAAAACAGCAGTAGACATGATTTTGGGCTTTTCATGTGCATATTTCTCTTTAAGCTGCCAAAATTGATTTCTCAAAATTAATGTTTTGATTTTCTTGATTTTGGGGGAGAAAATAATAACCAGACTCTCTTTAGACGTTAACGTTCTTAAAAATGCTGCTCTTTGGACTTGTTAGAACTTTAAGAAGAACCATAAATCATTGATTTCAGTGGTCTCAGCTGACTGTGAATTCAGTTATTTGAAAGAATTTAATGGGGACAAATGACTCAGTGTCCTCTTTTTGTTACTTCCAGGGACTGGAATTTGGGGATGAAATAGAGATTTTATAAAAGAACTGAAGTGTAGTTGCTGTACAAACTATAATAGTGTGCTTGTTAAAAATCTAGAAACCGGCTGGAGCAGGGTGGTTCAGCGGTTACGGTGCTTGCCTGGCATGTGCAAGGACCCAAGTTCAGACCCTCACCACATACACAACGAAGCCACGTGAAAAACTAAATAAAATTGATTCTCCTTCCCCCCTGTTAAAAAAAAAAATAGAAAAAAACAGGAGAGGATGGATTTTACTTTGTATTGTTACAGTGTTTTGTAATAACTAAAGGAAAATCATTGGTAGCATGCTACCTTCACATATATTAGCTGGTCAAAGTTTGTGTTCCTTCATCAATATTGTCCATCAACATAGTTTTCACATAGTAATAATCATGGTGTACATGTAACTTAGTAGTCATTTATTTCCTTTCTCCAGGACTCCCTATTTCACTTGTTATGACTCCACCTGCCCCTCCCCCCTAGTTCCCTAACTCTGTCCTTAACTCTGAAAGAAATCTTTATAATGCCCTGCCTTGATTATTTTACAAGTGAGGGTCTAAAGGCACAGTTTTCTTGACTTTCTTACCCTCCTTGCTAGGTGCTTGAGAAAGATATTTGCAGAGGACCCTGAGCAATTTTGCGCTAAGTTTTTGTGGCAGAGAATAGATAGGTTTTTATTCTGAAAAAAAAAAGAAAAAATCAGAGTTGAGGCTTAAGACTCTGAGCCCTGGAGTCAGAGTGTGACTGCATTTTGCAATGTGCAGGGGTACTCTATTTCAGACCATCTTCATCCATTTTCTATTACTGTGTCAGAATACCCGAGACTGAGCATTTATAAAGAATAGAAGTTTAGTAGGGCTGGTGCAGTGATTCATTGGTTATAGTGCTTGCCTGGCATGCACAAGGATGTGGGTTCAAACCCCAACACCATGTACACAACAAAGTGTTGGAGCAATGAAAGCCACATGAAAAACTAAATAAAACTGATACTTCTTTCTCTCTCTCTCTCTCTTAAAAAAGTAGTAGTTTGGCTCAGTTCTGGAGACTGGGAAGTCTAAGACATGGTACGAACATCTGGTGTGGAACCTTATGCCACATCTTATAATGGAGGGCAACACATGCGGAAAAAGAGGAAACATGATCAGCTCTGGTCTCTCTTCCTCTTCTTGTAAAGCCACTGACACCATCCAGAGAACCTTACCCTGCTTACCTCATCTATCCCTAATTATCTCTCAAAGGCCTCATACTTTCAAATACCATTAACAAATGAGTTTGGGAGTTTTCTAAAACATGAACTTCTGGGGGATATATTTGAACCATAACAAGACTTTAGCATACTTTGGGCTTTGAGTTAGTTTACTTATTTCCTTGAGTTGTTCAATTTATGAATTTGGAAGATTTACTTGTAGAGAAGAAGGCATATTTTCAGAAAGAAACAGTTTTAAAATTTTGAACCAACTTATTGGAAGCTTGTATAGGTATTGATACACCTGGAGGAGAAAGCATTTGAGACATTGTTCAAGTAGATTGCCTTTAGAATGAGAATTGTTACTTCAACTTGTGTTAGGTACCAGATTTTAGAGTCTTCTGAATGCATAGTTGGTTCTTGGCAAAGGATTACAAAAAATGTCCTCCAGTGAAAAGGGCCAAGTGCCTAGCCACAGATGTGAGTTTGGGAAGCACATTGGGCTTTTGCTTATTAAAAATTAGCTTTTGTGGGTGGAGTGGTGGCTCAGTGGTTGGAATATTTGCATGGCATGCATGAGGGCCCAGGTTCAAATTCCAGAACCATGTATACAACTAAGTGTTGGAGAAACAGGCCAGATGAAAAAAAAAATATTTGATTCTCCTCTTAGTCTCCCTCGCTCCTCTCTCCTTCTTCCCTTTCTTAAAAAAAAAAAAAAAAGTAAAAAATAAGCCTTTGTGTCTTAGACCTTTTGACTCACCTGGTAGCCTGTGTTAAGCATTTACTTCTCAGGCTTCCTTTCAGTACAGAGTGAAGAGGGATAAAACATTCAGAATGGGTAAGTTTGGAGAGATGGGATCAGGGAGCCATTAGAAAGGAAGGAGGTTTTTTGAGTAAAATGTTTCTGAATATCAGTGACTATGAATAGAGTGATCATACCTCTCGGTTTGCCTAACAGTTTCTGTTTGAGCTTCCAGTACTGGTATAAGTATTAATATTTGTCCCCTTTTTTCTTTCAAAAGTATCCTGGTTTGGGTAATAAATGGTGTGATCACCTTACAGGTAAAATGTTTTGTGTATACCAAGTGTTTTCTTTAATCTTCATAAAAACCTGAAAAGCGCAGCCACTGTTGTCACTTCACAAATGAAAAGATATTCATAAATACCAAGTAACTTGACTGAGATCTCCTTGTGGCAGACCTTGTGAGTAGAACAAGGACTGTCACCTTATTTGGTCTTATTCTGCTAACCAAGTCTCACAAGACTTCTAAAGCTATTTACCTTCTCCCAGCTTGCTGCACCAGGGTTTAATGTGTATGACGTCCATTGATATTTTGGATCCAGTGAAGAATTCTTAAAATGATGGTGAAAATCTATCTGGAAGAAAGGGTCAATTGGGAGTCCAGAAAAATATAAAGATGAGATCTGTGGTGAGGCTTCTGGGTGAGGGTAAAGTTGTGTGAAGTGTAGACATTGAGGCTTCTGAGTACTTTAGCTATTTGGTCCTTGAGGTGTTTAACCAATCTGTTGCTGAGGCCTATGGCATTTGAACTTGGGATGAGAAGGTTGTGGTAGTTGTGTTGATCAGTACTGCTCAGATGTTAATGTACATTTTGTATTAACTAGGAATCTTGTTAAAATGTAGCTCAATTCCATAGCTGAGGCCTGAAATTCAGTATTTGTAACAAGCTCTTTGTGATGGTGATTTTACTGTTTTTTTACCACATTGTCTTGAACAGCTGATCTAGCTGATCATTAGGTTTTCTCTGCCTGGGGTACAGAGGTAGCCATATACTGTACACAGATGATCTGAGTTTAAAGCAGGGAAGAGAATGGCTGTCTCTAGACTTAAAGGACCTCAGATTAGGGTAAAGAGGATTTAGGGGAGAATAGGTACCTAGACATGGATGCTGTTAAAGAAAGCATTTTGCTTTTTAATTAATGCGTGTGGGCTGGTTATAAGATCAACACTCATAAATCATGAGCTTTCCTATACTCCAGCAACAATTCCACTGAAAAAGAAATCGGGAAGTCTGTCCCATTTACAGTTTCCTCAAAAAGAATAAAATACTTGGGCATCAGTCTTAACAAAGGATATAAAGAACCTCTACAATGAAAACTATTGAACATTAAGAAAATAAATTGCAGAAGATCTGAGTAGTTGGAAAAACATTCCATGTTCTTGGTTAGGCAGAATCAATATAATCACAATGGCCATTCTTCCAAAAGCCCTATATAGATACAGTGCAATTCCCATCAAGATACCAATGACATTCTTCACAGATATAGAAAAAGTAATTCTTAAATTCATCTGGAATAAAAGAAGGCCCAGAATAGCCAAAACATTACTAAGCAAGAAAGAAGAAGCAGGTGGTGTCACAATTCCTGACCTGAAGTTATACTATAGGGCTATAGTAATAAAAAACAGCATGGTATTGGTATCAAAACAGATATGAAGACCAATGGAACAGAATAGATGATACTGAGACAAACCCTCAAATCTTTAACCATCTGATATTTGAGAAAGGGGGCAAAAGCATAGTGTGGAAGAAGGACAGCCTGTTCAACAAATGGTGCTGGACAAATTGGATAGTCATATGCAGACAACTGAAATTAGATCCTTACCTTTCACCCTGCGCAAGAATCAAATCAAAATGATTCAAGGATCTGAAAGAACAATAACAGATGTTGGAGGGGTTGTGGGAAGAGAGGAACACTCTCACACTATTGGTGGGACTGCAAGCTTGTACAGCCACTCTAGAAAGCAATGTGGAGACTCCTAAAAAAAAAAAAAAAAAAACAAAAAAAAAAAACAACTAAGGCTGGAACCACCTTATGACCCAGCTATCCCAATCCTGGGTATTTTCCCAAAAGAGCTAGAATTAGCATATTACAGAGATATAGCTTCATCAATGTTTATAGCAGTTCAATTTACTATAGCTAAACTATGGAACCAACCCAGATACCCCTCACTGGATGAGTAGATAAAAAAACTGTGGTACATATATACAATGGAATTCTATTCTATTAGAATGAAATCATGGCTTTTGCAGCCAAATGGATGGAGTGGAAAAAATTATGCTAAGTGAACTATCCCAAACTTAGAGACTCAAGGGCTGAATGTTTTCTCTCATATGTGGAAGCTAGAATACAATCAGAAACAGACTGAAAGTTGGCTAAGCTAATAATACCTCAACACGGGTGAATTTTTACACGAACAGGGGAACTTTGCCGATGATGCTGGGGGATGAAAAGAGGGGGCAGGGAGGGGGTATATCAAAGCAGCTGGGAGGAGGGAGTAGGGGGGTTATCAGCCCAGTGGGGAACCTTTGACCTCCATGAGAAGCACAACTAATACAGGGGTAAAGTAGGGGAAACATGGGATCCAGTGGGAGAGGGGTATCATGAACTGGCATCATCAGCCTTGGTTGCTCTGTCATTATGCGTGTGATCATGACTATGTGGCAATGATTCCCTCCTATATTTATGACTGTTGAACGAACAAAAAAATTAATTAATGCATGTGGGTTAATATTAGGGTATATCCTTAGCTTAGGGGAGGGGTAAACACAGAGAAGCAGAGTAGTCTGGGGTGGGGCAGTATCCACATGGGCAAGTCAGTGCTCAGTTTGTGCAGTGGTGATTACAGCATTGACAAACACAGACAGGAGCAAGCAGAGTGTCTACAGCCAGACAGGAATCTGTGGATGAATGACACAGCAGCAGAGCTTTAAAAAAAGAAAGAAAGAAAAAAAGAAAGAAGCCTCCAAATGGAGGAATCCTTCCCACAGACTGACCATTTCCCTCTTCCAGGCTTTATGCCTGTGTGTGCTCAAGAGTTACAGCAGACTGGCCGGCTGTTCCTGTGGCTAACAGCATTATTCCCTTCTGTCCTGAACACAGTTCAAACCCTTCCAAGGGAGGTCTCAGGTGAGAATGCTTCCTGTATTTGCTTGCTGCTTCTTGCAATAGAGGAGAACAAGCAGATGAAGTGCTACCAGCCTTGCTTGTGCAGGTGTGAGTAGCCTTCCTACTGAGGCTGGGACTATTGCTATATCCATCCCCCTGGATAAGGAGGAAGCCCAAGGACAAGGGGTCATGTTGGAAAAGGAGTGATGCAGGAGTCCTTGGTGAAGAGGAAATGGGAGAGGCTCCAGAAGTTGGACTTTCTTAGACTTTGTTGCTGGAACTGTGAGTGGTTACAGAAATAGGCCCTTGGTCCTGGTAGCAATCCTGAGAGAAGGCCCAACAATTAAAGGTGCTAATGACCACCCTCACAGCTGGCATTACCCCTGGGGCTCCTGGAAGGTCAAGGTGAAGAGAAATAGTATCAACAAAGCTGGATGCTGTGAACTTCTGAATGTGATGTTTCTGGTAGGGCATAAAAATGCTTCTGGGACTGTTTCTCTTGTTTTGGTCTGTCGGTGAGTGCTTTGGGAGTGTTTCCTTCAGTTGCAGGAGGGAGGAGAGGAGCTGGGCCCCCATATGTCCGTTTGTGACTAGTGTCCCTTCTTCTGTTATGCTAAGGAGAGCCTGGGATCAGGGAGTCTCTCTCTAGCATGTGGGTTGTGGGACATGTCCTGTGAGAGGTACCTAGAACAGCTTAGTGACTCTCCCTCCCTCTGCCAAAGCTGACCCCTTTATTCTGTGATAAGTAGCTCCAAACAAGCCTGGAGCACCAGGTGCTGTTCCCCAGGGTCCACATGCACAGTGTTTTTCTGAAGATTACCCCATTCCTCAGAGATAAACATTGCTGTGTCAGGGTGCTGCTCAGAGGCCACTTGGTGCACATAGATTTTTGGTAGCAGGATTGTGAAGCTTTGCATTGGGCTGCAAAGCCAGGGCTTGAGACAGCAGCTGGAGAGTATCCAGGACTAGGTTTTTTTTTTTTTGGGGGGGGGGAGGTTGGGGGGTGGAGAACAGAGAGAGGGAGGGGCAGGAGGGCAGAGCCACACTAGCAAGCATTTGGCTGCTTTGGCTTTGCCCTCAGCAGATAGGACTCTAGTCATGGCTGAGGGCTGTTTGGCCACCATTTCTGGAGAGCTGAGGGGCTGCCTCATAACCTGGACTTAACCAGCACTGCACCCAGACTGTTCCAAGTAGCTCTTGTGCTGTCTTTTCCCTGGGAGGCAAGTCTCCTCCCTCCTGCTCCTCCCCCGTTCTGAGGGATGCTGCCGCTCTCTATTGCACGGCTCAGCCGGCTGATGTCACTGGCAGCGGGAAGCATCAGCAGCCTGATCACATGCTGGCCCAGTCTGTAATGCAGACGGGATAGGGGTGTGTGTGTGGGGAGGGGGCTGTATGGCAACTGCTTTTGCTCCAACGCCCCCAAAAGTGCAGAGGCAGCTGCTGCAGCATTCGGCCAGCTTGGATGTCTGGCCCTTGAGCCTGGGGAAACTAGTATTAATAATATTTATTGTCGATAATATTGAGGAAAACAACCCTTAACTCTGGGGTTTCTGCTGTTCTCCTGTCCAAAGCAGAGTTCCAGGACTCCGAAGAAACAGTTACAAGCAGGATGCTTTTCCCCACCTCTGCGCAAGAATCTTCCCGTGGCCTCCCAGATGCAAATGACTTGTGCCTTGGCCTGCAATCCCTCAGTCTGACAGGCTGGGACCGACCCTGGAGCACTCAGGACTCAGACTCCTCAGCCCAGAGCAGCTCACACTCAGGTGAGTGCCAGAGAATGAGTTGGCTGGGGGAGGGGGATGCATGGGGTGGCAAAGGAAGACATCCACAGCAACAGTTGTTCTCTTCCCCTTTGCATCACCCCGCTCCATACACATACAACATGGAGCTGTTTTGCAAGAGATAGAAATGCTAGCTGTGAGCGTGGCAGGACAGATGGCTGCTTGCTTGTACAGGCAGGCATGGCTTTTCCACTTTCCCTGATAAATTCCCTGGAGTTGTTAATCTACACCTGGGGTATCCCTGAGAACAGTCCCCAAGGTGTCAATCTTAGGCAGAAAAGATCCACCTAACCCCCTGATACCCAGGCCTATCTTGGAGATGATGAAGCAAAACACTTTTAGGTGGGGGAGGGGACTTTAGGGACTGATTACTGGGTGACCAGATTCTCTCTCTTGGTGGCTTTTAAAACTAGGGAGCTATATATAACGGGTGGGTGGTCCCTGGGTTGTGGCAAAGGAGGAATTTTAACCTTAGGTGAGACTGGATATTAATACTAGTGGCTAGGTATCATTGCTGAGATATTAGAATTGCCTTAACATAAAGTTAAGAGCCTTGAACCTTAAAAAGGGTAGACAGTGAGCAGGGAGGGGCTTTTTTTTTTTCTTTTTGTGTGTGTGTGTGTGTGTGTGTGTGTGTGTGTTGAGGGTAACCAGATGG